>JZLH01S0138657.1:12021-24425 GCA_001188425.1 Eucidaris tribuloides
CATCCACATATTAAACAGCCTTACGTGTTCTGTTGCTTTGTGATTGTGGTGTGTGTCTGTGTGTGTGTGTGTGTGTGTGTCTATCTGTCTGTGTTTTTGTTTTGACGTTGTGATACAAGTTATATCATATTTCTTATTTACAAGAGCCTATATCATATTTCTTATTTACAAGGGCCATGATGTTGGTTCTGAAAAAGAATCGCCATTTTATTGGTTACTGTTACACTCAAACACACACACACACACACACCACTCCATATTGTTGAAATAAACTGTAAATTGGAATGTAGGTAATTAAAACTTGCAAGCAGGAGTTATCAAACTATCTACAGACAAAACAAAATTATAAGAAGACAACTTGTACAGAAATGTCACCAGTGCTCAATTTATTCTTTCATACCACTTTGATTTATTTACAATTTTTTCTTTAATTCTGTACCTTTTTTTTCTTCAAATTTCTCTTTCACATTCACTGTGATTTCATTAATGTGTACACAATTAGTTTTACATATATTTATATTATAAGCAAGTACTTCCATGTTTAAATTTCACACATCTTTTATATAACTCTCCTGGTTTCTCATCAATAATTTTTTCGTGTTTGTCAATGACTTCTATCAATCATCACAAACATGAAAACAATAAAGCTCCATATTTTGGCATGTGATGATGCAAGAATTGATTTTCTTTTTTAAGCACAAAACAATGCCTCGGAGGAGATACTATACACATGACAAAAAAATATATATATAAAAAGCCTACCCATAACCCACTACAGGACACAACGACCCAACAATTCACGTTCTCAAATTACGATGTGCGTTTTTTCCGCTAATTGTCCTACAGGTGTTTTTACACGTCGACGACAAATGTTTCCTACAGTGTGTTACGAAACAGTTGGTGAAACTACTCGCTAGTGAGTTTATGTAAGTCTCATTTTATAATTCAAAGGTTTTGATCATTCAATTTCACACTCTGCAGAGAATAAACGGATTTTGTTTCCCAGAAATTATTTCAAAGTGTACAATAAGTTGAATCAGTTTTACAGCTTAGTACAGCTCAGATCAGTGACATTTTAATATAACAATTGCCATTGCATGTGTACCTTTCTGTCTGATAGCAGTTACACCAAATACAGACAATAGTTTGACATATTCCCTAGCTTTCTCATGATTTCTTGTATGGGCAAAGATGTGAATTTATAATGAATATGTTTGACAATGAAATTATAGAGCTTCATATAACTTTGAGCAAAAATGTTACATACACGAATGATTAAATAGACGACTTCAGGTCAATTCCTTCATTAAATCTTGTGACCATGTCATGCAAAATGTAAACATGTCCGAATTAATTGCAGTGGATTATGGGTACACCAAATATTTGAACTAGATGAAGGTGGGCCTATAAATGAAAGATGTACCTCATGGAATAACTTGACAAAAACCTTTACAAATTTCTTCATAGGCAAAGATAGAGTTACGATCTAGATTAAAAAATAAGGATAATTACACTTGGATCAATACATGTAACAAAAATTCATATGACTTCATAAGTTCTCTCTATATAAAGTATATTTGAAATGAAATAATAATAAAAGGCTTACATTGAATACAACACAAGTACAAGTAGACAATACAGATCATATATATCAATCTTGAGTTACAATTTGGTTGGCTACACACACGGACTGCTTTTAATTTCATCTCCAGTGATCAAGGTTTAGCTGTTGCATCTATATTTTCATAATATGGGAGATAAATGCGTTGCAAGACTACAAAATGTATATGTAGCTTATAAGGCGTTTGGAAATGAAGCATCTGCTTAAAGGTTTTGTGTTTTGGGTTTCTTTCTTCATGTGACAATAAATATTACGCAAGTTTCATGGCAGAGGCTGGATCATGTAAGCAAATCGGCCAATCATGGTGCATGGACATTGGACGTTGAGAATCCCCTGCAAATTATGATATACACTGGTTTTCCTGATTTGCTATTTGTTAATACCATACATCTATACATATCTACACAAAGAGACTAAATACATGTCAAATTTAGCAACACTTTTCTTCCAGCTATCAAGTCTCACATTTCACAATCCATGTGCCCTCATTCGGCTCAAATGCGACAGTCAATTTAGCGTGTTGCTTTCGGGGAGATGGGTCGACAACATGGATACGTAAACAAATAATGGTGCATATGGTTGGGTGTGCTTGTAATTGAGTTTTCATTCATTTTGTCAACAAGATTTTCAAATAATGTATCACATTCACTTAAATATTTCTAAAATTGGTCAACTTTCACTCCGCGAAAATCACTTGTGATGACCTGGAAATGGGAAAATATGCCTCTCCCAGTATGCGCGTTGGTGGCACATGGGTTGTGAAATGGGAGAATTTCAAAGATCCAAGTTTGCACTTTGTTTGGTTTGGAATGCTAGATTGTAGACTCTTGTTTGTCATCTGTAAGAATCTCGGCCAAATCAAACGAAATACACTGGTCATGGGGTGTCGGTCATTAATTCTTGCTCTTCAGGACAAACAACTTCATACTATTTGTCATTTTATAAATAAATGTCCATCAGTACAATGATACTAAGCACTTGAATATTGTGTCTGCAATTTTCAACTGTACCCTTCTTCAATAATGATTGTTTTTTTTTGCTCTGTATAATGCCAAGTGTAAGAAGAGAGACAGAGAGAAAGAAATAAAAGACAGCCAGATTATCAAACGTCCCCTTTAAAGCAAAGATTATGTGCAGCATCTGGAAATTACAAAGCATTGAATACAAAAGGACAATTTGGCCATGGGATACACAATTAAGAAATGCATTTCTATCATTCTTTAAACATGTATTGACGACCAGCATGCGAGATATTTGTCTTGGACTGGCAGTAAAACAAGCATGAAAAACTTAATACCATATTTGTAAATACAGACTGAAATTTAATTTCTGTCCTTCTGTATATTCAAAAGTCAGATATATAAGATGTAGAAAATGTGAATAGCTGTTCAAGGGTTATTTGCACTGTGGGAATAAGCTTTGATAGACCCAAATATTGACTGAAGTTTAAAAATACCAATATGGTAAAAAAAAAGATGGAGGAAAAAGCAATTGGAATCAACATGATATCTATACTGAAACTGGGTAACGAGCACAACATGAAAACTAGCGAAAAACAGAATTGTTAATCCAAGCTTGTTGATTGATTTTAACCATCGCGCATTGTAAAAAGTGCAGCGGTACTTGAATATGACCCATTCTTATGACTGCATGCAAATAGGAAGTAGGGCTGATGGTAATACGATCCTCGTCCAGAGGGAACCCTCGTCAAACCAAAATTATGAGGAGGGTCGTTGAGCCAAAGCTCAAGAGGATATCGTCAACTTCTACCTGGAAATTTAATTCACCCGACTTATTTATCATTGGGTCAATCTCAACAACATGCACTGCACTGTACATCTGGTATATAAAATGACGACGACCAAAATTGTATACTCCTCTTGCACATTACAGAACTCAAATGGGGCTTCTTGCAGTGCTGTTTTCTTTGTATGATTATTTGGCCATTGTGCGAGGTTTTAATGAATTTCAACAAATTTCAAAATTCTAAGTTTGTAACTATTTGGACTTATCTCATAACAGCAAATAATACCCACACGAACGTTGCTCACTAAATCTACAATTCAAACAAGTTCAATTGTGTTGATAGAAATAAACAATCTCTCTCTGTAACTTTTGACCAAGTTTCTTTCTCTTTGATCCCTGTCCATCATTTTCTTCCACCCATCAACATGAAGTAAGCAATTTCTTGTGTAACATATATGATTTGCCAAGTACATAACAAGTGGTGTCTGATTTCAGTTCTTGAGATGGTATCATATCATCTTTTACAAACCAACCGTGAACACTTTGACAATTGAACTGGATTTCAATACGGTCATGTAATCCATACGGATCACGACATGATGTACATAAGTTAAAGTGGTATTTTTTCATATACCATACATGAGTTCACTGTCTCTCTCTCTGGTGTGCTTTGGAAAGGTGTACCACATTCCTTGAAACTGACTTTCATTCAAGTTTTGACAGAAACAAAAGTTATACCAAATACTAGTTTCACCAAGAAACAGAGTACATACCTGCCAACCAGTACGATTTTTCCAGGGCAGTTCTGGTCTTATTACAGTTATTAGGCGGTACGGTAAACAATAAAAAGGTTACATAATGAAAAAAAAATTAGAGTTCGAATGAGAAAATATTTGAAACTGCAGAAGGTTTTCTTATGAGAAAAAAAAACATGAATAAAACATACCGTTTGTTCCGTCACTCACCAGTGAATGTAAACACGTCATTTCCATTACAATTTGGGCATTGTATTAAAATCACTGTAGTAACCAAGGCATTTGGTTTCATTTATTTTGGTCGTTCATGTTCTATTCTTATTATAATCAACGTTTTTGTTGTTGAAGTCACCGCCTAGTAACTGTAATAAGGACAGAACTGCCCTGGAAAAATCGTACTGGTTGGCAGGTATGAGAGTATCATCGCCATGTCTTTGGCCAAAATACTTGGGAAGTTGATGTAAACTTTCAGAATACTGCATTAAAGGCAGGGGATCTCTTTTGCATGCCTAAAAATTAACATTGTGTAAATACAATGGCATTTAGATGAAAATGACATCTGGGAACCTTTAGCAAAATATAGGAGCTAGAAGCTCAGTTTGTGACCGTTAGATTCTGATTTGAATTTTTTTCTTGCGAGAGAAAAATTCCTACCATAGAACGTACACTAAACGGCTATTGTTTTTTTTTCACATTTTTCAATTTCTAGGTAATTACTGGCCCCCAGATTTCACAGACATGCCCTTATCAATAGCCTAAGGGGCATGGGTTATATTTTCCTGGTCTGTGGGGGTGTTTGCAAATGAGATCCACTGCCTTTAACACAAGTGTTATAATTTCAATAATTTAAATGATAACTTTATGCCTTTATATGAAGTGAAAGGGGACAGGTTTTCAGATATAAATACATCACTGAGTACACAACAAACTAATGGGCAAGTTCACAAATTTGCATTTTCAATGATTTCATCTGCAAAAAGTGTACGTTTTGACAGTAATTATTTCATGTAACATGGGTAGCAGTTATGCAAGAAAACAGAATAATTGATAAAACTTATACAACTACATCAATACTTTCAAATTCCAAAGTAGACCACAATATACATTGATTTCCAGTTTACCTTTATGGCATTTTTGAAGAACTTAGTGAATTCATTCATATAAGTATCAAATAATCGGGTTTATTAATTTGTGGAATTGGCCCAATTTGGAAATTAAAATTGTTTAACCAGTACAAACCTCTAACAATACACATTTTCCTTTCTGGATACTATACACATTTGCATACATGTTTACAAGGTTTACGTGATTTGAACTGGCGTCCCTGTCAAACAATTTTAACATAAAGCAAGTGCTCCTGTAATAACGAGGTTATTGGTATAGTTATTTTTACTTACCCTTTACAGCTGCTCCAACCAAAACTAAAGTATATCTTAATATTTGATGTAAAAAAAATGACCGTATCCCAAGTTATTCTTTCTTGCCTTCTCTGATTTTGTTTTCCTTTTGTGCATTTTTGTCAGAACACAGTATTCACTGATATGATTACTAATATCCAAGTACCATGAGTAATTTGGGTTTTCAGTGAGAGAGATAATCTCACAACCTCTCCAAATCTCTGACACAAAACATCAAATGAACTACAAAATTTACTTGAACATAATTACTCTTTCAACCAAATATGTTTAATTTCATATTTTTCCTCTAATTAAAAATGGTCTATGCAAACTTTCTTCATTTTGCAAAGAAACCAACGATACTTGGCAATGCATCCATGGCATTGTCCATGGCAATATATCCCCTCCCCCAAAAGGGCTTTCAACAAAATATTTATCTATAAGCTACAACTCGGACTGTACCATGTTTTGCTCCAAAATATGTTTGGGAGTTAACTTGGTTGAGAGTAACATCTTCTTGTTAGTGTCATTTGGTATCAAACCCAAGGCACAACATATTAATAATATTAAGAATAATTAAATCAAATTGGCAAATTTCAGTCAATTATCAGACAACTGCAGTGATATATGTCTTAAGGAGAATATAGATCCAAGCTCACATACACAGTAACAACCATACCTGCAATTTGTGACAATCGGGGTGTTGCAAGAAAGTCGCGATCGACTGCAAGTTGCAATTGATCGGCACTGGCCAATCAAAATCATTGTTTTATGCGCATCTTCTTAAATGTGCGGGCTATGAGCCAATCAGAATGGTTGTTCCAATTTGCAACTGATTTGCAGTTGATTTGCAATTGATCGTAACTTTCTTGCAACACACCAATATGACAGCTATTTCTTTTTCAATTTGACTACCCACTGTAGCAATGTTAGAAAGTTAATAGCACAGGTACATTTAGAGGACTGACAGGAAAGTGGGAGGGAGGGAGTGACAAACAAAGATGAAATTCGGAGAGTTGGTACCTCCACTACCCCATCTTTAATATCCCATTTTCTACCGATGTGTTTTCAACATATTGGTTATTAATCATTATTGACATTCCAGCATATGGCAATGTACTATTGCAGGCAAAAGAGACATTGACTCAGAACAGAAAACCTGATTCATAACAAGTACCTCATCAAAAGATACCATGATTTAAGCTGTTGCGTCCAAGATTCTGAAAATCCCAAGAAGTTAACCCAGGGCATATCTGGTTCCCGGAGCCTAAAGGTTAATAAGCGTTAAATCACTAGACCATTTGTCTTTTGGTCTTGGTTTCAAGGTGTACATCTCCTGCTAAAATTATAGAACCATGGATATAATGTGCAGTCTTGACAACATGATTGCAAAGTGTGCAATACCTGCTAAATACTAAATTTCACCCCCAAAACAAGGGTATCGCATTGTATGTAAGTTTCAACATGCCATATGCATATGGTATCATCATGGCTACATGACACTACAGGACTATTTGGAGATACATATGAAGGGTACTGTATATACGATATATTTCACGTACACATATTTTCATATTTTGCTTCCAGATAGCGAATTCACTGGACTTTCATTTCCATTTAGCTTGTTAGGAAGTGAACATTTTTGTGGTTGTTAGTCTCGAAAATAAAACCACAACAAAATATTCAGTGTATACAGTATTTGAAGTTGTGATAACACAAGTATGGCTGGCTAACATATACTGGTCACATAGATTGAGTGCTCTTGTTTTACTGTGCTGGAGACAATCACATACGCATCTAGCTTACATGTGGTGCCATTGATATATGTTTATATTCTCACTCAACACGACATCTTCCGATCCCATATGTCTGAATTTAAATAGTGTTCTGATGAGAGGGGTTCCTAATTTTCTACCCAAATAATGAAAACGTACAGAATTACAACCATTTGTTGACAATACTTTGAATGCTTTCAAATGGTGGCCAACACATGATTGCAAACGAGATAGTAATTATGGTATTTTCACCCATGTAAAAGCAAGTTCGAATCATAATTACAATTCAAATTGCAAAATTCAAATCGTGCTCCGGAGATGTTTCTATAATCATGAATCTCCCAAATCATAACATGTTTTCCTTGTGAGAACAGCTTGACCTCTTAAACACGATTTACGAAGCAGATCTTATGAAACCTTTCATCGACTTCATGATGCCTTCATTGTCACGGACGTTACTTAACTTATTGTGTATGTTAACAGTAGATACCGCGGGAGAATAACAAATTATTGTTAACCTTTATCACCATCTAGAAATGGATTTCATAAGATCACACTCGAGGAGTTATCACAGTACACTGACCTTACACCGCTGTAAAATCATAGCACTCAAGGTCACATAAGGAGCATTTATTACTATGAAGCTGTCTGTGGTGATTTTGTTTTCTCAGTGCTTTTCTTTTAGGTGTGGCACATACCATTGTGTATTTTACAAAGTGTCCCGTAGCCCTGCTAACACATAACCAGACATACTTGAAGACCGGTAGCTTGCAAGAAGTATTTCCACCATTTTGTTGTTGTTTCATTCACTTTGTACAGGCATATAAGGAAGTGAAAATGTTTTTTTTTCCAAAGTCCCAAAATCTAAACGTTGACTAACTGCAGTAATACAACATATACAGTAACTGCAGTTGAAATACACATTTGAAATTGTCAGCTTTGTGCTTTCCAGTTCAAGATTAAAATCAGGTTGCATTGCATTGAGAGTATAAATAATGAGTTTTATGACATATGTTTATGGTTTTATACTACTTAGGAGTATGTGACCAATTGCATAAATTCTACAATAAAATTTTGATGGTTTGTAAAGCAATCAATTACCATGAAAAACTAATGACAATGCACATACTGGGCACTTCATAAATTGAAATCAAACTTGATCTTATTTCAAGTGGCATGTTTCAGGAAAGTTTTGGCATTACTTTAACAAGCACGTCAATGGCAACTGCTGATGTACATAAGAATATATGTATGCACAGAATTTGAACTGGATGGCCCATTAACACTGAAAATGCTATTCATAGCCTACACCCAATTACAAAAGTTCTATTTTTTCAAATACTATGAGGAATTAGAACCCGACATTTTCAACCTTCTGAGACTTGAACGTGTACTTTAAAAAAAAGAAATTTGGAAACTTTATTACAGACATTGAGATACAGGATGCTTTGTAAAGTGCACTAAACCCTTTGAGGACAACAAGCTTGTACTGAAGTCCAGTACATTTCACTCCCAGAAATGATTTTCTTCATTTATACAGGTTATAATGTATACTTCAAGTGATAGATCCATTTCTATGCAATAGAACCTTAGTTTGAGTGAAAACATATTTTGTGGGGTTCTGTGGCAGCTATAGTTGTCTCTGAATGTGCCATGTGCTGGGGTTCTGTACAAGCCCGTCGTCCCCAAAGAATCAACGACTGCTCGCTTCGACAGCAGATAACATAATGTCAGCATACAGCCAGCTACATAACAATCAAATTAGATTTTAGAAATAGTTTTTTTTGTTTTAAACAAGAAATCAACATATACACATAGAAAGGATGGGTGGGGGAGATGCGTGTATCACGAGAAGAGGTTGGTAGGCAAATTGTTAACTTCTCCGACTTCGTTGACCTGTGCCCCGTCCACCGTGTAGGACAATTTGAATTTCATCCGTAGGACGGCCCCGGGGGTGCGATTGGCCACCTTGATGGTCTGTGTGACGGCACTGGAGTTGTTGGCGCCGATTTGGTCGCCCGACGGTGAGAGCATCTGCAGTTCGAACGTCTGGAGAGAGAGAGAAAATGGAGATATGATGGGATCAATTAAAGGCATTGTTCTACGTTTCCAATTTAAAACATATGAACTACATGATCTCCCATGCTACTAGTCTCTCTGATAAGGACTAAACATGAAGCTTTGAAGAAAACTGCAGTTCAAAACGATCATTAATTGAAAAAGTAAAAATCATTGTCATTGAGGGACCATTCCAGTTTTCCCTCAAAGACTGCTGTGTTACAGAATTTTCGTCTACAGGGCAATAATTCATGTGCTCACTTTTATCTGTACATCTTTTGATAGTGACTGCAAAACTCAATGAAATTTTGTGTTTTAGGGTGTCCATTTGTCCAACAAACACTATCATATGTCAGAAAGCAAAGTTTGACATTTTCTTTTAAATGGGAATTTCATAATGTTATACAGTGCCTTTAACACTAAAAAGACTGGGCAGGGGCCATGGCATGCCGCCCCCCCCGTGACGTTTCGCCCAATTATTGTTGAAACGCACCAGATTGGGTAATGACCGCGCAATTCTATTTTTTTTTTCTCTTGAAGTCTTGCCGCCAACTTTTGGGACCAAATTCGAGACAAACGGGGGTACAGCATCGCGACGCACATGACTTTTATCCGTGAGACCAATATCATAACGTCATGCCCAAAAATGGGCTGAAAAATGACTCAACTTTACATATGTGATTTGTGTACAAGTCAACGGTTTGTCTGTAATATCTTGAAATTCATAAGATGGTCATTATTTTCTATTATATTTTTTTTTTTTTTTTTTTTTTTTTTTACCATCGGACCTTCATACATTAAGTTTGTCGAGCTTATTTGCGTTTCTAAATGGTCTGCAACAAATTCCATGTAAAAACAAAAACAGTACAACCAAAACAAAGAAAATACAAAAAACTCGACAAAACAAAGAATCACTCTAAGCACATTGACTTTAGCATTTCAAATGCATGAAAACTAATTAAGCGTCACAAGCATCACTTCTGCAAAAAATTACAATATTCTCAAGTGAAATCGAGGGGTCGACAATTAATCGTCTCCTTTATATGAAATCATGTTTCGTGCATAATTTGCACAATTTAAAATTCATATTAATTAGAGATTGATTTGTTTCCCCAAAATTAAACTATACAGCTTTGAGTTATGTTGTGAAAGTGAACCTGCCATGCAATTTCAGCCGCATGTCAGACGCTGCCGAAGCCGATTATGCGCCTCGACACGTCTACGGCTCGAGTAATCAAAAAGGTCGGGCGGGGAAGGTAGGGGGGGTGCGGTGGGAGGAGGGATCGAGGGCAGCGGAGGACGGGGGACGGGCTCGGGGCCGGGGGATTCCGGGGGCGCGCGGGGCGCCCGCGGGGCGGGCGGGTCGGGGGGGGAGGGCCGGGTGGGGGGGGAGGTGGGAGCCGGACGTGGGGGGGCCGGGGGGGGGAGGGATGGGGGCCATCATGCCCCCCCCCAGCCTCAACACCTACAAAATAGTCCAGTCCTTTTAGGGTTAAAGGGGAATTCCAAGCTCATAACAACTTGCTTTCAAATGACGCAGAAAATCGGGGAAACTCATCAGTAAAAGTCCAAGAAAAATTGGACAAATATTAATGAGGTTATTAAATTTCAAAAATTCTTCCAATCATAAATTGCATTGTTCTATACAAGCAATCCTTAATGTTTTGTACACAAAATA
Organism: Eucidaris tribuloides; assembly: GCA_001188425.1. Taxonomy (NCBI): domain Eukaryota; kingdom Metazoa; phylum Echinodermata; class Echinoidea; order Cidaroida; family Cidaridae; genus Eucidaris; species Eucidaris tribuloides. Next base: position 23,052 of record JZLH01S0138657.1, read on the forward strand.
TTACTTCATTTTCATTTCGTCTGAAAAAACGTTTTCTTCACTTCTGTAATCCATGTATGTTTAGACCAACACATTTCCACAAGTGGCAAAAATAAAACCCAGTAACAATGGTAGAGGGAGATTACAATTGATCATCTTTCAAAAGTCTTAAACCACAAAATTCAGGTCAGTCTTGTCAGGTTTCCTCTGAGGGCCTGCTACTGGTATCCTGGTAACCAGTACTACATGTCCCAGGACTGGGTTGTCAGCAGCTAAACAGTTACTCCATCAGATTGCTGGGGAAATCCAATGTGGAGGGTAGCTGGGTATCCCAATAGAACTAAAAACAAAATCTACCAATGAGGACGTTGGCTCTGGAGAGCCAAAGGAGGTCATCCAGCACATTTGTTTTAATCTTGCTGCCTTGCATGATGGTTTCGGTTGACCAAAGGCTGGGCCCAACAATGAAACTTGTGGTTGGCATCAGGAAGGGCATATGATCATTAAAATTTTGCTCCACTAAATCCTCACATAGTGAGGTAAATCCGACCATCCATATATTGAGGACAAAACCAGATTTAAAATCTGGATGACTACTACTACTATAATTGAGTCAAGATTACCTTTGGTACTGCAGCTTGGAATAGGAATCCGGTGAAGGGAGACATTGTACTGTTGGTTGCACGTAAGTTGATGTTGATGACTGCTGAGGAGGCATCCTTCTGGAATGCGAAATCGATCTTCAGGCCTCCGATTTCAACTGCTGTGACAGTGGGAAACGCAGAAGCTGGAAATAGGATCCCAACAAAGAGAAAATATATTTGTGTCCACACTTGACAACAGGTTTTGTTTGTGAGGTTTGGCAAAACACCTGTATCAACATACTTCTCACTCCTGAGTCCTGAGTTTACAATCACAAATCTATTTTAATACATTAGGTAACATAGCAAGACCTATATCCAGTTAGAATGTGTATATGATTAACACAGGATTTTTTGGAACAAGATTATATCATTATCATTACTTTGAATTTCCAATGGATTCTGAAGTTTTGTCCATCCCGGAGTACATTCTCTCACCTTTCTTATATCATTTACATCTAACTTGATAGCAAGAGAACACCGTTTTGTGCTTGGGTACCATTCTTTGATATCACACATCATTTTTATATCTGTACAGAACATTTGCGTCTTAAAAAATGTTACATTTGCATTTACATTTACATTTGTGAATATTAACTGAAAAGAAATCATGAACTTACAATGATTTGATGAAACTTCTGAAATCTTTATGATATTGTCATAAAATTACACTGTTATAAGAGGTACATAGTCAAATCAACTAAAATTTTGTCAAATACTCATGTCTTCAACATTTGTACACTAAGTTTAAAGA
>JZLH01S0138710.1:1069-20265 GCA_001188425.1 Eucidaris tribuloides
GTTGGTTGATGATTATGTCCGGGTCCTACATGTAAATCCTGGTAATTTATTGTCATTTTTTTTTCAAAAAGATACTGCTCATTGTTTTGTAGTCACCAAACAACTCATCTTGTACTTCAGTGATTTCCCTTTACCAATTTATCCCAGGTTTGATATATTTATTACTGTATCCTAGTGACTAGGGTATTAATATCCAAGTACATAGAGACTGATCTCATCAGTATTATTAATTCCTTACCTGAGAATTTGAAACGATGCATTTATATTCGAAAAAAAAAACATTCAAAAGAGTACTCTTATCCAAATATAGTCCAGACTAATGCCTTTTAAATTACCACGTAAAATTTATTTGCTAATTTATATACCTGCTGCTACTAATGTGCCCTGGGTTTTTTTTTTCTCATTTTCCCATGTTAAAGTAAAACCACTCTATTACATGTACTGACATACACAAATACAATACACACACATACTCAATCACTTGCACACACTAACACATTCACAAATGCACAATCATTCTATCTCTTCAACTTTGTTCTTCCCTTCCTTTTACTGTTTTTTGTTATTTTGTTTGTTCGTTTGTGTACATAATTACATATGTTTGAGAGGCCTCCATCATTATCAGAGGCCTCCATCATTAGCTTATGGTTGTGGTCTCTGCATTTCTCTTTATGTAAGAAATCAATATGTATATATTTTTAATGAAATACTTTCTGTACTTCATATATGTTTGCAGTTACAAAAACATTTTGATTTGTAATTTGTCCTATTGATTTTGAGATGTTTGAGAAATGCAAAATAAACTGAATAGGCCTAATCAAAATCAAATCCAAAATAGGAAAAGCAGCTTTACTTAACCCTGAAAAGACTGGGGGGGGGGGAGGGGCTAAAAGGTCCCCCTTGACTTTTTGTGCGATAACTCTGTAACACGCAAAGCTCTTACTGTGGTGCTTTAAGACTATTTTTTTTTAAAACAATGAAATACATAAATTAATATCAACACAGAACACAAGTAATTTTCTTTCCATAGAAATCTGTTGAAAATTGTCATAGACATAGGAAACCTGTAGTAGGTCAGATGGATTTATAAGGATAATTTTGTAAGCGCAAGAAACTAGCGATTTCATAAGTTTTTTTTTTACATCTGTGATTATTGGAAAAATACTGACTCAGTAAATACATTCACATAAGTAGGACGGTATAACAAACATATTTCAAAAGGGACTTGTACAAATTTGAAGTTTACTTGGAGACTATGCACGTGCCAAAATTTTCCATCAATTGGCAGGATCTGTGTCGAGATCGCTCAAGGCCCCCCCCCCCCCAGGGTCTTTAAAGGGTTAAAGACAAGTCACTTAAGCAATACTCCATCGAAGACGGTTTGATTTTGCTTGAACACGCATTTCCCATAGACCTCACAACGAGATATCATATGTCTAGTCTGCAATGTTTGAACCCTGTTCAATAATCAATTAGCACGAACATGCATACCATATACACAACTCTCATAAATACTAAAATAACAAAATCTTGTAACAAACATTGTTCTGGTCCCAAAATTGCACTTTTCTTTGTATTTCATTGTTTTTGCAACCTTGATATACCAAAATTTCGATTTGACAAATTAATCTTTCTCATCCCAGTGAGTGTGTTATAATGAGAGTTTACTGTACATGCAAAGTGAGTGACCCATCACCCCAAAAGTTGCATGAAGTTGCAACATGTTAACGGAATAAAAATACATGTAGATGGTTGGAATACAATGACAAATCTTGAAATTTGTTCACTGTATTTCTCATACATGTGACCTGTCACCACAAAACGATCAATAAGTCGCAATGGAAGTTTTTGTGTAAATGCGATAAATAGTCAAGTTGGGTTGCAAAAGTTGATTCTGAGATTCTGATATTTTCTAAAAGTACATACACTAATCTTTCATCTGTCCAAATTTGAAGGAAGGAAATGATTCAGAAGTTTGATTTTTCTTGAACTGAACTTCAACCATGTTTTTGCGGAGGCTTCTAAATATTGGCTGAATTTGATCTTCACATCGTGAGATTAATAATAATGTAACAGTAAGTATAATTGCTTAATATCCAGTAATGTAAAGTCCCCCTGTAATAATTTTGGTATACCACAAAGCTATTATTATGGCCTATTCATTGACCGTGATTATAAGAGCCAAAAAGGATTGTACAATCCACAGCTCTCTTTTGGAAAGTGACTAGTTTTACCGCGCTTTCTACGGAACCATTGTCAAAGGCCTTCTGTTTCGCATGGATGAGCACTGTCTTTGCAGCCGTTTTTCTCTGCTTTCCCGATAATGGCCGAGGTGATAGTCCAAATTTGTGAGCGGGGTTTTAATGGGTTTACTTCGTCCATCCTAGACAAATTACATGTATTCATCATTTTAAAGCTTAGAGTCTCTGATTTAAGATTGCATGAAAAACATGATTTCTTATTTTTCCGACTTATGGTGCGTTTTGTGGTGACAGGTCACAAATTACATCTATCTGATGCCATATTCAAATGACCTCAAATGTTTTGTTTGACCTTTCTAGAGCTTCATACAAGTTTTGTTGTTACAGGTCACATCAATTACATTCATCCAAATGCCTCCAAACACAAGTCAAAAAATAACACAACACTGATGACACAAAACTTATCACCATTACCCATGTCTTGTTTTTATTTTACATTTTTCAGCTTTTTTCCCACATTTTTTATATTTTATGTATTTTTTTGTAAACAAATTGAGAGACTGTGCATGGGAGCATAAGATTGTACTAGGCTTCTGATCCAATCGTATAGTGTGCTACTAATATATTTAGTATTTTCCTACGGGTTTTCTTTTTGGGATACTTTGATCCTACACATCTAAACCTAGCTATAATCACTCAAATACAGTTGCTATAACATACATATACATAACAATGTACTGATAATATGAGGTTAAAAAACACATTCTTCATTATGAAACAAGTAACTTTATAACATATACATTTATTTATAGATTCCTTATGCAAGCAAGCTAACATCGTTGAATTGCCACTATTTCCTTTCAGTTTCTTGTAATATGCAGACCAATTTCTGTGCCTATACAGTTCCAGGTATATAAATGTGTCTTGGCCAGCTTGCATAGTGTGGAAAATCATTGAACAAATTTCTGTATCTGATTACAATAATAATAAAACATGAAGTATAAAACCATGAACAAGTGAATAGTACAATTAAGTATACATGTTTCGACATCAAAAAACAACATTGTTTCACGTGTGTCTGTGAATCTACAATATGATACCACACAGGGAAAAAAATCAAAAAAAAAAATTACGGGGGCTACTTTTACTGTTTCAGCCCATTCCAAATAATATTTTGTATTAAACACTTAGGCAATTTACGGGGGCTCTTTTGCAAATTTCAGTGGGCTTTTTTGCCGTTTTAGGAGCAAATTCACCCTGCACCTGTGTATTTTTTCCCTGTACGTATACAAGTTTGTCAGATATGTGTAAATGATTACTTTGTAATTATTAATTTTTTATATTCAGAACAAATAACAACTTTGAGTAGTTAACAGTAACACTGAATGTCTGCAAAAATACTGGAGGGGTGAGGGTCTAATTTCAAAATGAATGGTGTGTCCTCTTCAATAAAATACCACAATATGTATTGAAAACAAATGGAAGATGAAGCAAAAACAGAGTGGGGTAGAAGGGGTTATACACATGAAAAGTATGGCACGTTTTATCATTTTGAATAAATGAATTCGTAGTATACAAATATGTTACATCATGAATATGAAGAAAAGATAGGGTTTGGAAGAAAAGAGTAACACACTAAGACACAGTTTTAATGATTTCCATACTTATACCTCCTTCTAACCTCAGACTTATCTTGAATCTTGAATAAACTAAAAATCAAATACAAATTTATTTCATCATATAATTGTAGGTATCATCAATCTTGAATAATAAACCACACAAATCTGTGGTATTCCACCACAATAATCCCTAAAGAAAAACAATATATGTAAATGGTGAAATCCACTCTGAAGGCAACCCCTTCCTTATTTGTGAATAAGGATGAAGAAATTTGAAGAAATCTTGTTTAAAGATTGGGTTATTGATTTGCAGGGATGTGCAAGTCCATTACTTCCCTTCATTATTAATACCAAACGGTAGTTTAGTACTTACAAATGGTGTGTTGAAAGTCTGAGATCCATACGTCATGAATTTGTTGTTTAATGAGAAAAACTAATAACGACATGTTACCAGAATGTTGTTCTTTCTGTGAGTTTCAATTTTGCTCGAAATGCGAATTGCGGTTACTGTGCACCGTAGCAAGACGAGCGCAGCCCTCTGATTGGCTAACGGATATCACCTGCGCGACCTTAATTGGCTAACGGCTGATCGGACCATTTTGGAACGGCACGTGCACGTTTGACGTCGCGGATTTTTTTAAATTTGCTCCTGAGCAAATGGAAAAAGGATGAAGTTTAACCGTCCAGATTTTCACCAAAACTCAATATTTTACCCCAAGTCTCTATGAGAGGTGTTTAGTTATATTAATCTTCACATTGGATATGATTTCAGCTGATTTGATTCATATAGATGTCTTTTGATGTGCAAATCAATAACCCAATCTTCAAGATGTAAACGTGTGATACTGTAATAATAAAATATAGTTATGACACACAGTAACAGTTTCATCATTTTGTTAAAACACAAGTTAGCTAAAGAATTGTTCAATAATGTCTTTGATGATCACTGTTTTGTGCAACAGATGAATCCACAAGATAGTGAACCTACATGTATCAATAGACATCTGTGTTAATCAGACACGATTATTACCAGGGGGAGGGGAGGAGGGGGAATATACACAAAACTGAATAAGTACTCCATTTCATCAGAGTAACAAAGGGCCAAATTAGTTGTTTCACCATCTTTGTATTTTACAATGCATCAATGATTTTAAAGCCCCCGAAAATGTATCACTTGGCTAGTTTTGGCACATGGTGATGATTTTAGTATTTTCTAAATGATATCTTTGATTTCATACATTCTCACATCACCGAGTAATTTGTTCAATATGATTATAATGAAACACTGATTCATCTGATTTCATGGGTGACATAGATTCTGCATGAAATTGTGAAAACATATCTGATTACTTAGTACATCAACTGATACATTACACACAACAGTTTGACAAAATATATGGAGAAGGAATTATATTAACATAAACATATATATGTATGCTCCATAAATTCTTACTATTTTTATGTATACTACACACTAAAATGTAACTACACTGAAAATTAATAATATGCATGCTGTACACAATTTTCTATTATCCATTCAAAACAAGAATACACATAACGTTGGGATTTATGCAAAATCTTGATATGGACAAATACTTGTACAAAAAAAATGGAAGAATTCAAAATAAATCCTGATTATTTTTCATAAAATAAGAAATCAAATGTTAAATTTCACACAGGAAAAACTTGTTCTCAATACTTGCTTCCTCTGTGAAAAAAATACTATATGCATAACATTTCAGGTATTGTTAGCCATTTTAAGATAAACGATTCAAACCAGCAATAGAATGATGATTCAAAGCCACAGACGAGCAAGACTTCCAAAAGAAAAATCATGAAAAGAAAAGATCACAAGTATGTGTGCCCAATGAATAAATTATGGTAAATTTGCAAATACGCCAAAATGTTTATATTTCGTCAGTGAATTCATGTACGGTCTTTCCACATCCTTATACCAGACACTTGCATCTATTCTGAACCGTTCATGTGTCATTCGGAGGTAATCCATCAACTTTGGTCATTTTGCTAAATTTTCTGTTCGTATTTCATTAATTTCCCAATGTCAATGTCAAAAGGAGATTATAAACAAAACTTAACAAAGAAATACTTGAATTTGTAAGAATATGTTTCCTACACCATGTCATTACACCACACAAACCCAAACACCCCGATAACAGAATTTATGATACAAGGTTAAAAATAACTGTGTAAATAAATGTGCAGTGATGTGTCGATTTTTGTTCCAGCTACTGTCATTGCAAGATTAAACAATCAACAATTGATTATCAATGCTTTAGAAGGTTAGGAGGGAAAAAAGATTCACAGATTCTGGCTCATAATCAAAGAAAATCTAAATACAATCTCTCATTTTTCATGCACTGCTTAACAGTTTTTGTTATAACAACACCTGTTACCCAACTTGTATGTTTTTATTAATCCATTCATCACTGCAGTCCTATGTATTAGCTTAGAATGAAGTGCTTTACTATATGGACATAGTCGGATGGGACTAATTTCATCTTTCAATCCTACAAGTCAAGTATTACCCCAAAACACAGTAGTTTTTGTACAGATGAATTGGCAAATGAAGGTGGAGAGATTTGAAGTTGGATTTAACCCTTTGAATTATGGAGTAGGAGTTTCAAAGTTACCACACACCAAACTGTTCGACAAACTTTTGCGATGTGAGCAATTGAAATTAACAGTGAAACCCACCATTTTCCTCATTGCTTGAATGAAGAAAATGTGTACATGAATGGAAGCATTCGCAATCTTAATGTGATCAGAACAGTATGTAAAAAACCCACCACCACCAAAATAATAATTGTTCCAAGCACCATAACCCCATATATATTTTCCAGAAATTGGCTGGTGTGTTTTTCATCAACTGGGACATTTGCTTGTAAACACATGTACACAACTTGTCAGCCACTACAAATTGTAGACAAGGAGGAAAGAGGGGTGAAGGGGTGGGGAGGTGGGGAGGGGGAAGGGGTGGGGAGGTGGGGAGGGGGAAGGGGTGGGAAGGGATGTTGGGAGAGGGGGTTGGAAGAACAACTGCACTGCACATGATGGTGCATATATTTGCCTAATTACCTATTAATTACCTGTCTATTTTGTGAAGTCAGAACGTCAGACACCTGAATTTGCACAGACATTCTGGACAAGGCATGCATAGTGGGCAACAATTCAAATCTATCAAAGAGAATTACTCCTTTTTATTTTACTGGTACTTGTTTGAAAAATGAAAATCAATTCTGAACATATTCGTATTTACATGTAGTAGGTTTGCAAGTAAGAATTGTTTGACTTCTAATTGGCAAGTAATTTGACTGTGCTATGCCTATTCCCTCACTTTTTGAAATGGGTGATGCAAATCCAGGAAAAGTGGACTTCAACCTGTGTAATAAGAAATTAGTTTTCATTTGTATTCAACCGAAGAAAACAGAAAATGTATCTCACAATGACTACATTAGTTGTCAGCAAAAGGGCCCTAGCAAAGGTTCCTGGCAGAAGGGCATTAACCTTTAATTGCCTCAAACTTGAAAACCACTGGCTCTTTTCACATATAAACAAAAAAGTGTAATATTTTTAGATCCTTCTGTCAGTCTGTTAAGCAAATATAAAATATGGCAATATTTCTCAAATAAGACAAAATTTGCTTTTAAGGCTCTTCTGCCAGGAACATATGCTGAGGCCCTTCTACCAGACAGCCAAAGAGTTATTTCAATTATGACAACATAATTTTAAGATTGTACATACATGTTTTAAACTAATACAAACATTAATTTGTAAGACTCAAGAATTTCAGGACTTCATTTAAGTAATAGACATGGGCCTGTTTCATAAAAGTTGACATCATATCAATTTGCCATTCTACTTCAATTTGTGTAAAAATCCAGGGCTCTGATTGGCTGTGAAGCACTGTCGCCACGGTAGTTGCCACTAAACTGGCAAGTTGACATGATGTCAACTTTTATGAAACAGGGCCCAGCAGGTCTTCATGTTACAGTCAGTCAACCTCAGTGTACCCAACACATGACTGAATCATCATCTACTTCATCTGTCTACTATGTAACTGACTAAAATTACACTTGCAAACTAACATTAACATGACATGTTAATGTCTGTCTACTATGTAACTGACTAAAAGTACACTTGGAAACTACCATTAACACGACATGATTTTTAAAACAAGATCCTACCAAATAGAGTAATGGCAATGTTAGTTTACATCATCATGCCAAATGAAATCACCACAGAGGTTATTTTTCATCTCCCTCCCCCATTTTTTAAGAAGGTAACTATCTTTGTTCTAAAAGAAAGCGATAAATACTGCTGAGCTAATCAGGCAAGGAAGCTGTGATATATGCCGCATAGAATTTTTAAGCGCAACTTATCTTGATATACTTTTTTTTCCACAAAATAGCAGGTGCTGCTGAAATCACTGAACTCGACAAGACAATAATATGATTCAGAAGCATTATATATAATACAGCCACGGAATAATTATTATGATGCAAAAATATATAATTGGCTGTACAAAATATGATAAATGTAAAATTTCTACATCTTATAAGTGTAAACAACTACATGTACAAGTACATTTACAAAAAGAAGAAAAAAAAAGACACATAGAGATATATGCAGAAATGAGAAAGCCACCTGCCTAATTTGTAAGCAGCTCGGTACACAACAAATTTTACAAATATACAGATTAAACAACTCCAACATTTAAATGACAATTGCGGACCATGGACCTTGTTTCAGAGCTCTGTCACCCAGAGTTTGACATGTACACGATTGTTCCCGCTTTTTTCTTTGCACATAAATAGCAGCAAAGAACAGTACTTTTACTATAGTTTTTTTTTACCAAAAGGGTGTATTGAAGATTTGAATATCTTAATTTTATTTAACTTTTTTATTTATATTTCTATGAGCTGAAGTCCAAGAAGAAAGGAGTCATGTAGTTTGCCCTATTTCAGTAATTCATTCATATACTTCTGCTGCTACACTTAACTGGAAAGAAACAATAAATGCATAAATAACATGTTTGCTGTGGCAATATTCTCCTATGAGTTCTAACTACAATCAGGACATATACACTTTGTAGATGCGCAAATGGACATGACCCACTCATTTGTCAAGTAATCAAACAGACAATTATAACATTTCTGTTTCAGTTTTATTTTTATTTTTTATTTTTTTGGCAACATGGACAAAAATCCACATCGTATGTTTGAAATCATGAACACTACTTGATACTAATCTTTCCATGTAGTCCTGATGTGACCTTTTCCTACACTAGTATCATGAAAATACCTGACAAAATGCAAAGAAAAAAAACAGGGCCAATTTCTTTAAGGAAAGCCAAAGCAGGGTAGGGAGTTGAGTATCAGTTAACCTTCCAGGATTACAGTACAAAAATTTTCATCATCAAATGATCAATATTGGAATTTTCATGAAAACTAGAGATTCATGGAAAGAAAAATAGACACTGCATCCGTAGGGTCTGTTAGCATCTTTGCACGATAGTCCCCTGCACATGAAACGGCGTTCCAATGTGCCTAGCATGGGTACAGAACCTGTACGGAATTACAATGCATCATGATACCTTGGGACACCTTTGACCCAGACATTTAAACAAAGACTACTTGCAACCCTTACTCATCACTATACATGTACCTTAAATGTACATAAATCATGAACTTGCTGTAACTGTATTGTGACTACTACATTTCACACATTTTTTTTTTCTTTCTTTTGGCTCAGGAAACGACGATGGCATCTTACAAAGGAAGCCCCAATGATACATGCAATCTATTTTTATCAAACCCAATCCACATGTACATCATACATACATGTACCTGAGTACAAAATCCACACAAAGTTACATTCACATGACACCTTGAATATTTCATTAACCGTATCAAAATCAATCAGTGTTTACAAAAGAGAGAGAGAAAGAAATTGGAAAACTCGTTTATACAAATCCATAAGAGATAATGGCGAACTACATATCAACCTGAATGCAGTAGGAAGGCGAGAATTCCGGAGATTAATGAAATAAAAGAAACCTGCAACTCGTCACAGGATGACTCATTCGTAACGCTAACCCATCTCAAAATCAAATTTACTCGGCCGCCAACACCGTCATTCCGTGTCGAGTCAAGTGGGTTTATCCCATTACCCGAGATGGATATCTAAATTGACATTCTATCAATTCTTACAACTGTCTCTACCGGTCTGTCTCGGTGCGATAGTCCCTCTTTCATACATTGGCTTTTTTTCCCCATTCAAATTTATCGTTTTACTCCACAAGTGACCGGGGCACTGTCAGCATAACTACCATGTATATATATACATTGGTCGGTCATCTGTTTGAACTGAAATCAAGGGATACATCAGGCATCGCATTTTTAGAGACAGTGATTTTCCGTTTCAAAAAATGGTCTTTTCCATTTCTGAAAACCTCTAATTCCGTTTCAACTCGATCTAAAAATGCAAATTCTGTTTTGCCATATAAAATGTACACAGCAAAAACATGAATTCTGTGTTTGCAAAGGTGAATTCAGGGCTCCCTTGTAAAGCAGTTCAACTGTTGCACAGGGAACTGAAGGGACTACCCTGTTAAAAGAATGCTTCAATAAATAAAAATAAATAAATTCCATGAATTTTTGCATGAAGAGTATAAGAACAAAACGGATTTTCCGTCCCTACACTTTATTACTAATATTCCTTTGATCTTTCGTGTTACAACTAGTGCTATACATACGTATAACCACGGGTGTTTTGGGGTGTTTAAACATCCCCCCCCCCCCTTTCGGAATATACCTCCTTTTCAGGGAAAATGGGGGGGGGGTGTTTTAAAGCTCTGGAACAGATGGAATAAATAGTGAGTTTTCCGTCACTGGTGGGGAAAATTAGGCTTGCAAATGTAGGACCTAAAATTTGGATTGAATTTTTTTTTTTCGCTACCACCAAACCCCCCACGCGGGTTGGAGGGAAGGGGGGGGGGTAACCTTTAAGCAATATTTGAATGCTCTTTCTCTGAAAAACTGGGGTAATTCCATGAAATAATAGTGCAAACCTGTTAGTGTTCATGGTGAGATAGTTTGGACTCAAAACCACTGCTAACTGGTCAAATATTTGAATAACAAAGGAATTATGTCATCATGTCAACCCTGTCATTGCAGTGTAAATACTTAGGATAAAGTGATCAAGTTTCTGCAGCAAAATGGTTAGCTGTAGCCTAAAAATTCAAAATGGCTGTGAATTTTCATGGTCGGTTAGTGGACAGGTTACCATTACCTTTCTATACAGAGCTAGTTACAGTCATTTTTCCATGATTAACATGAAAATGGGCTGCTGTGTACTTTCAAGAAACTACTTCCAGATCACAATCACTGTTTGAGTCCTCATATAGATCAGTGTGGAAACAATTTATCCAAATTGGTAATAAGTACCGTAATGTCTCGATCCTAACAAGTAAAATACTTCTCCTTCCTCTTTGCATAGATATCTGGCTAATCGAAAGATCTCTCATCAAACTCCAGATTACAAAGAAATGAGTACAAGGTCAATCGTTGCAACGTGAACTTTTTGACGAACTCGTGTTCAATTGTGGCTGGATACTATCCAAATATTGCTTCATGCAACCAATCACTCTTTGAAAAGTGTTGTGTCCAAGTCCACAGGTTCCGAGACTGAGGCCACCATCAAACACAACCTTCTCATAGGACTTGTAGATGACTTGGACCGAGACTGAGACCGAGGCCGCCAGAAATTGGCCTTCAGGCCAGCAAAGGACACAACAATGTTTTCTTTATTCATGAAGTTTCAAGGAAAAAATAGAATTCCCTCTGTTATATGGAGGGAAAACATTTAAATCATGAAATTCAGAGTAATTACAAGAAACCCAATGTTAGCTCTTACTCCTTTGGAAGCAACCTTTTGTGCAATGAATGATAAAATACAGATTGTCACCAAGATGTTTCTTTCTTTCTGTATGTGCATTTTTGTTTTCATTTATTATTATTATTATTATTATTATTATTATTATTTTTATTATTATTATTATTATTATTATTATTATTATTATCATTATTATCATTATTATTATCATTATTATTATTATTATTATTTTATTATTATTATTATTATTATCATTATTACTACTACTATTATTATTATTACTACTACTATTATTATTATTACTACCACTATTATTATTATTACTACTACTATTATTATTATTATTGTTGTTGTTGTTGTTGTTGTTTTGTTGTTGTTGTTTTTTTTTGGGGGGGGGTAGGGTATATCTTTACGAATTAATATACCAATGCATGTATGAAGTGATCATGCAACGGTATGGACCACCAATACCAACACCTTGTGACATATTCTTACAAAGGGTAGTAGGGGTGGGGTGGAATGATCAGGCTTCCCGAAGTTCGACCAGCAATCATGGGTATGACTAAAATCATGACTGGAAGTTACCACAAAACTGATGATCCTAGCTAATCACATGGCTGGTGACTAATGAAAACTTTCATTTCTACATTTGCATGTGAGCCTTAACCAGTCCACATTCTTGGTATCCAAATGCCATGATAATGGACAGTGTCTATAGACACAGTTCTGCAAACATTCAACCCAATGGTCACCGAAATCAACGCGAGTCCTCGGCCACCATTGTAATCAAATAGATCCCTTTGACTAATCGACTCACCGCATTTACATTTGTAGTTTTACTTATGTGGCGCTCAGCGATACACTGTAGATGTGTACATATTGGATGAACAATATAGAATGTTGCATGTTTTTTTTTTTTTTTACCAGAGATTGCCTGTGGATTCGAGATTATACCAAATACCTCAAAATACCTGTTGACAGTATTATGTCATAGGTACTTTAACTCTTAATGTGCTGAGGTCGCAGATCTGCACCAAATAATACACATTAAGTCCATAGAGGTTTTAATCCCCTGGCAAGTTAAGAGTTAAGTGGGCAGGCATGGAGAGGGCTCTTTCTTTATGTCCATTCTAACTGGGACACTTGCTGTAGCTTTTTGAACCCAATACTTGATCTCAATTCTGTACATTTAATCCAAATATAATTGATCCAGTTATGGGCAGAAAAGGTTTACAGAAGAGCTTGCTTTAAACTCCCGAGTCCAGAATTAGGACAAATTTGCCAATGACTGGTTCTGTCTACACTCTATCTGTGCATATCCCAACAGATCCAAAGCCGTAACACAAGTGAAAACCAATACAGCACTTATAGAGACAGTGATTTTCCGTTTTAAAAAATGGTCTTTTCCGTTTCTGAAAACCTGTATTTCCGTTTCAACTTGATCTAAAAATGGAAATTCCATTTTGTCATAGAAAATGTACACAGCAAAACCATGAATTCCGTTTTGCAAAGGTGAATTGTATGAATTTTCACATGAAAAGTAAAGAACAAAATGGATTTTCCGTTTCATTTACCGGTAAAACGGAAAATCACTGTTCCTACACTTACATAGATTACTTTATGGAAATGACATCAGCCAAAATGACTTCTTACTGGTATACAAAATCATCTCTGATGTCAAAAAGTTAAATTTAGTCAAACTAAATGTATACAAGTGAAACGTGATATAAATTTGAAGACCAAGTTTTTGCATTTCTTAGAATCCTGCATGGGGATGTGGATTAATGGGCTTAAATAAAAGTTGCTGCCCATGGGAAATACATTTATCACTGACAAATTCAGCAACACAATCAAATCATTTATCGTTTTTGCCTATTGTTGCAGTGGTAAGTGCATATTAACCTGGATGTGCCATAGAATGGGATAAGGATCCAAAACCCAATTCAACCTCAACACTGGTAAATACCCATAAATTAAAGCAATTAATTGATAAACACCTCGGTAGAGATTTGATTCACTTGAAACAGGATTAATATCTTCACGCAACCAGATTACTGGATTTGAGGTAAAATCCAGGGATAATTCACATGAACATTCACACCATGAGATAGCTTTATTTTTTCTCCCATAGCCACTTGGCATGCAAATTGTGCACTGAATGTCATGCAATGCCAGGATAAATAAAACGACTAATATACTGTGTTATTTTACCAAGCAAATTGGGCGGAGAAGTTATTTTAGTTTCCTGGCACGTACTCAAAAAAAATCAAAGTTCTGACGCAAACAAAATGCAAACATTAATGGTGTAAGAGTTGATATAACTGACACATATAATAATTTATCAATGGCACTGGGTTATCACTAATGCTACAAGTGAACTGATCAGTCCAAGTTCTAAGTGTCTGCAGTTTGGGCTTATTAGATTACGTGGTCATATTCCAACTTCAACACACATAAGTTAGAATATATGTATCAAGTTCAAATTCTGTCATGGTCTTTTTTCCCTAATCCTGTTTGAGATAGATTGATGTAGCAAAGTAGAATAAAATGTTTTTCTTGTATATTATGGTGACAGCTTTCATAATGAAAACAAAATAAAAGTGAAAAGGTGTATACTTGCACTAGAGCTGGCAATATTTGATCTAAACCTCATTCGATTTATCGTGGTAAAAACATTGTCAATAACATGATTTATCGCCTAAGTTGAAAAACAGATTTGTGATGAAGATAAATCTATTTTAGGCTTAAATTGACAGTGTGCCCTGTAAGGCTGTTACCAAAAAGGGGGTCAAAACAATGTTGCTTTCTGTAGACCCTCTTGTAACTAGATCAGAAGATTCATGGTGCCAATTGTTTATAAATATGGCATTTTTGATGGACAATGTGTTGACACTGACAGAGTTGTTATGTTTGTTGACAATTATACTAAATGTACTACTGCTCTTAACACCACAAGTTTGATAGCTAAACAGCATGGAGGTCTCTTGTTGATCCCCACCTCACTGTTTCTATCTATATGATCATACAGGCAGTAGCACTTGTGTGCAGAGTATTTATAGCTATGGGGATTTCTTGGTCCCTCCCACTGCTGTGCATGCATTAACCCTATAAGGTTTTCATAATTGATGGCATTTTTGGCCATATCGTGCCTCTGGTGATATTTTGAAATAAGCATGAGATCATTTTTGTGTATTCGATATTTTTTCAACATCGAGTAATTTCGATATTAACTTGCACCTCCTGAAAAATTAGCAGTAGAATGCAGGATTTTTGATAGTCAGTCAAGCAATAGCAATACGTTTTAACTTTCTCAGTATCATTGAATGTAACTAATAAATTGTGGCACTGAAATGATTAAGACAGTCTTTAAGGTCCTCAATTATTTGAACGATTTGACATGTTCTGATAGCAATTGCTTTTACAGCAATCATTAATCTATTCCCCACCCTAGGGTCCACCCCTTTGGCATTAGCTCTATTTCTGCCAAGAGAGCAAGTAAATGGAGTAATGTCGGCTCATCATTTGAAAACATTGCAGTCTCCTTTCCCTGCCAAATGGTTGATGTGGATGAATTTCTGAGCAAGACTTTGCTGAAAGTTTGGTGTTCCTGGAAAAGTGAACCACCTGAACACCCCCTCCCCCCCCCCCCCCCCCCGAAACCACCATTAACTTACACCATATTTTCCAAATCGCACTAAGAGGCCTAACGTAAACATTTTGAAAGGGAAATTTAAACCCTTTTAATGTGCAATGGCATGTGCAGGCCATGCACACTCATGCCAGTCACCATGTAAAAGTACAAAAACAAGTAGCAAAGCAGCATTTAAGTAATGTTTTTTGTCGGTTACTACAGGAAAAGGTAGACGCAATTTTACAAGTGCAAAATTCTGGATTAACATTGCAAGCACTGTTCAACCCTTTCCAACATTTCTTCCAATGATACATATTTCATAGACAACCAGTGTAATGCACAATATGTCCGTGTCCATATCCATGATACTAGTCCCACTGTTTTCCCACTCCAATAAGTGGAAATGTGCAATGTGCAGGGAAACATTGACCAACCTTTTTATAACATGTGAATTGGTAAAACAGATTATACAGCTTCAAAGTGGAGGAAGCAGGAAGCAAAATTACTGATACAAGACAAGAGTTCAAGGTTTGTCACATGACAACATCACTAAAACTACTACGAAAAAAAAAATCTGCAATTCATATGGCGTTATCAAGATTATACCAAAAAAAAAAGTACACCCAGCAACGTGCAAGTAGACTGAAGAAAAACTCATCATCCTCAAAAAATGGATGTTGTTTGTTCATTTGTTCATGGTCACACAAACGCATATTTTTTTTATTCGTTAGACTAGGCACTAAGATAAACGTAAGTCTGTATCACTGCAGCATGAGCCGTTTCAGATTCTCTTGTAGGATGGTATCCCGTACTGCTTGAAACACGAACTTGATGTTATCCGTGTCGACCGCCGTCGTGAAGTAGTGGAACAGCGCATTACTGTTATCCCGGCGCCTCACGTCAAACATTTTGAGGATGAAGCTCTGGACCTGCGACAGGTTGTGAGGGTCACCCTGAAAGTTGGGAAAGAAGTCCTTGATGCTCACGTGTTTGATTTTTTGCTCCAGCAGGTCGGTTTTGTTCAAGAACAGGATGAGCGAGATGTTGGAGAAGCACTTGTGGTTGACGATCGTGTCGAAGATGTTGCACGACTCGACGAGCCGGTTGGTGATGCGGTCCTCCATCAGGACCTGGTCGAACTCGCTGGACGAGGCCAGGAAGAGGATGGAGGTCACGCTGTCGAAGCATTGGAACCATTTCTGCCTCTGGGATCGCTGCCCGCCGACGTCCACGAAGCGGAAGGGTACATTCTTGATCTCGATGATGTGCTCCTTGATGCCCTTGGTAGCTTTACGTGAATGCAGGATGTCCTTCTGTGGTGGTAGGTAATCCTGAGAAAATATGGGAAGCAAATAAAAAACGTTTATGAGCAACGTCGTGACATTTGAAGCACTCGAGAAAGATACTAGCATGTTTATGAAGAACTTTAATTTCGTTTTGCAGTCAAAATGTCACTCAGATGGCAATTACATGTGCAATGTGGATACTATATTCCATTATTTCGGCTAAACATAAAGGCTGCATTATGGCCAAATCACACCTTGACAATTTAACCAGCATTATACCAGCATATCAAAATAACTTTAAAATGATGACATACACTGAACTTTCAATGTTCTGTTTCTTACCACAACATATTCCAGTATGCTTCAGTGCACTTATAATTTATTAAAATCATACTTACCGATAAACTTATTGACATGCAACAGAATATTTGCCAATTTTTTTCATTCGTTATGAGATGTGACAGGGCCATTACTAACATTATCAAGTAATGTATATTAATCTATCAAAGACAATAATAATAACAGAACATAGTATTTAGCAAAGCTTATCTATATTCATCCATCACCTAGCACCAAGCACCATCACTAACTTTGCCTTCAGTTTCAAATAATGCCAAAAAGCTATAGTATTTGTACAATTTTCAGAAACTACGAGAAGAGAGAAATTGAAATGAGTTCAAGTATGAATATCATAACAACTTTCAGTTTCCCCATCTAAATTTCCACAAAAAGTTCTTTTCTGTTTTTGGTATTTGCTTTATATCTATTATTTTTGCAAATCAGATGATTGAAAATAGATTGTTTTCAAACATTTACACTTCAAATTCCATTTGTGGCTCTTGTATCTGGGTATAACAGATAAGCTTATCTATCACAATAATAATTGGTACATTATTGGAGTTCACAGTTTTTTTGGGGGTGTTTTTTTTCTGCAGGGTATGTTATGAACTGAAAGCCCTTACCTTTTTTAAAAAACTTTCTAAAAACCCTTCCTCCAGCATTCCCATCATAAAAACGAAACACCATTAACTTACACCATATTTTCACAAATCGCCACTAAGAGGCCTAACGTAAACATTTTGAAAAGGAAATTTAAACCCTTTTAATGTGCAATGGCATGTGCAGGCCATGCACGATTCATGCCAGTCACCATGTAAAAGTACAAAAACAAGTAGCAAAGCAGCATTTAAGTAATGTTTTTGTCGCGTTACTACAGGAAAAGGTAGACGCAATTTTACAAGGTGCAAAATTCTGGATTATAACATTGCAAGCACTGTTCAACCCTTTCCAACATTTCTTCCAATGATACATATTCATAGACAACCAGTGTAATGAACAATATGTCCGTGTCCATATCCATGATACTAGTCCACTGTTTTCCCACTCCAATAAGTGGAAATGTGCAATGGGCAGGGAAACATTGACCAACCTTTTATACATGTGAATTGTAAAACAGATTATACAGCTTCAAAGTGGAGGAAGCAGGAAGCAAATTACTGATACAAGACAAGAGTTCAAGGTTGTCACATGACAACACACTAAAACTACTACGAAAAAAAAATCTGCAATTCATATGGCGTTATAAGATTATACCAAAAAAAAAAGTACACCCAGCAACGTGCAAGTAGACTGAAGAAAAACTCATCATCCTCAAAAAATGGATGTGTTTGTTCATTTGTTCATGGTCACACAAACGCATATTTTTTTTATTCGTTAGACTAGGCACTAAGATAAACGTAAGTCTGTATCACTGCAGCATGAGCCGTTCAGATTCTCTTGTAGGATGGTATCCCGTACTGCTTGAAACACAAACTTGATGTTATCCGTGTCGACCGCCGTCGTGAAGTAGTGGAACGCGCATTACTGTTATCCCGGCGCCTCACGTCAAACATTTTGAGGATGAAGCTCTGGACCTGCGACAGGTTGTGAGGGTCACCTGAAAGTTGGGAAAGAAGTCCTTGATGCTCACGTGCTTGATTTTTTGCCTCCAGCAGGTCGGTTTTGTTCAAGAACAGGAGAGCGAGATGTGGAGAAGCACTTGTGGTGACGATCGTGTCGAAGATGTTGCACGACTCGACGAGCCGGTTGGTGATGCGGTCCTCCATCAGGACCTGGTCGAACTCGCTGGACGAGGCCAGGAGAGGAATGGAGTCACGCTGTCGAAAGCATTGGAACCATTTCTGCCTCTGGATCGCTGCCCGCCGACGTCCACGAAGCGGAAGGGTACATTCTTGATCTCGATGATGTGCTCCTTGATGCCCTTGGTAGCTTTACGTGAATGCAGGATGTCCTTCTGTGGAGGTAGGTAATCCTGAGAAAATATGGGAAACAAATAAAAAACGTTTATGAGCAACGTCGTGACATTTGAAGCACTCGAGAAGATACTAGCATGTTTATGAAGAACTTTAATTTCTTTTTGCAGTCAAAATGTCACTCAGATGGCAATTACATGTGCAATGTGGATACTATATTCCATTATTTCGGTTAAACATAAAGGCTGCATTATGGCCAAATCACACCTTGACAATTTAACCAGCATTATACC
>JZLH01S0138724.1:4846-16623 GCA_001188425.1 Eucidaris tribuloides
TTTGTGCGTCAATCGATTTGAGACAGCACTGTAGCAGAGCGGGTTAGGCGACAGGTCGTTTTTGCCAAAGTCACGTTTGGACCTTGGGTTCGAATCCCTATGAGTAGTTGCTTTTTTTTCCCGTTTTTACCATTTTTGTTTACCTTTGCAATATTATACTCTGTGTTGTTTGTTGCCAAAATAAATGAATGAATAAATAAATAAATAAATAAACAAATAAATAAATAAATGAATAAATAAATATAATAAATAGATAAATGAATATAACAGAATGAATCAATACATGTAAATGAATATATAAATAAATTAAATAAAAAACGAAAATAAACAAAATAGAATAAAATAAATAAAATCAATGAAAGAAATACAATGAATAAATCAAATAAATAAATTAATAATGACAATGATAATAATAATTATAAGTAAATACAAAACAAATATGGTAGGGGCCTACACTGTGAAAAAAGGAACTATTTCATGACAAACCTTTCGGCAAGTATGATTACAATTAATTCAGTGTATGATTTTACGATAGACCCAATTTTAACAAGGAGAATTTAACTCGATCAAATGCGATCCATTTTTCCGAAAAAAAAATGAATAAGTAAATGAATAAATAAATTAGGAGGAGTAATAGTGAAAAAAAATGTCAAAAATTGAAAATCGTGTCTGCATTGTTATTAGTATTTTTATGCTAAGTTTAATGGTGTTGTACTGCTTTCCAATGGTTTTAAAACATGATGACATTTTTCTATGTGCATATCACATTTTAACTTGACAGCCCAAGGGGGGGGGGGAGGTTAAATCCCCTAACCCCCATAGATCCGCCACTGGGGGCGCAATTTCATTGCCTCTGACCACCAAGAGTCCAAGACCATCCAATTCATGTAAGGCGTCATCCCTGAACTTCAAAGACTTGATTGCACTGGATATTTTAACGAAATGACGACCATTTATTTTATCAGCCAACAAAATTGTTACCTACCAAATTACTAGCCAAAGAACAATCACAGCACTCAGACTTATGCACACATCTAAATTCGTGGGAGGGGGGGGGGGACATTAGATATTGTCAGTGGCGTAGCTAAGGGGGCACGTGCCTCGGGCGCCACTTTAAGGGGGCGCAGAAAATGCAAGACAACCACCACCACCACCACTTAATGTCCTTGGATGTATATGTTTGAATATATGTCACAAAAAAACATATCCTTGCAAACACAGTGCCAATGACTGTCATGGCAATATCAGGCAAAGAAAAATCTGTTTGACAAACTGGATTTATGTTTCTATCTACAGCAATACAAAATGTTTTTTACTACATGTATTAACAAATGTAACTGGTTATAAGAAATTCTTTTACATACTATTCAATAATTTGCAAATGAATGTTCAATTGCATTGTCCTGCAGTATATGAAACAGATACAAAACATGTTAATAGAATAACTACACGACTAAACCAATTACGGAATATTTTAATTCAAGAAAATGAAATCAAACAAAATAAAATGAAGTAATGAATCACATCGTTTGTGTCTGATTTTGACAATAAATATAGGTGTGAATATTATGTAATGCTGTGGGTACTGTGCATTTTCATGTCATTAAACTGAATCAAAAGATAAAGTGTAGGTAAATCTGTTCATTAAAAATCTGTTTCTTAAGTACTTCGCCTTCATAACTGATACAGAATGTGTATGGCTTAGTATTTTCATAAAAACTAAACTGTTGTGTAACGTTTTGTTTCAAATGATTCTTATTTATACGTTGCGAGAAGTGATTTTACGAGAGGTACACAAGCCTAGCTGTACGCGGCGCGTCAGTGCCGTGTGCAGCTAGTAAACACAATAATTGTAAGAGCTGCATAAGAAGAAAATATGTGCCAGGGAGGTTTTTCTCCATACAGTACAAGCATACACATAATGTACATACTACTCTTTCACCTTCATTTTACTCTAGCTCCTCTGTGACATGATACATTTTGCAGTTATGTCAAATAGCCTACCTAAGAGTACAGCATGTTTACATATATCCTGTGTATCTATCCTACATGAAGTGAGAGATATAGATTGAGCTCTACATACTGTATGCATAACTGTTAAATGCATTATGATAGTGCATGCATGGTGTGCACTTGACCCTCTTGTACTCTCAGTTTTGCATTGAATCATTAGACTGTCAAAAACTGATGGCATTATGTTTCTCTCACATTGCTGTCGCTACCATACCATCAAAATACCTCAATCATTATTTTTGTCACATCATTATTCTTGACATGCATGATGTATTAAAGTACAGTACAGTAGGTCCTTCTATAGAAACTTGTACAGCATGCTTTTGTTGGCTCCAGTGTATGTGGGCGATGTTGAAAGCTTTATGCATAAAGAAAACTTTTTAGAAAATTTTAGAGTTTCCAAGGTGACATTTTTCTTCGAATAATTTGACCACAAAATTGACCTGATATTCTCTGATTTGAGACATATGTCAAAATTTCTACAACAAATACAGTAATCGCCTGAACTCAGTTCCAGGACTAATATGTAGTTGTTGTTCACCTGTTCATGTGTATACAGGAGAGTTGGGCAAACAATCACAGGAAAATGTCTACTTGACGGACATCCGAATTTCCGAATACTTAAAATGCTTATCTGTCCCAAATTTCCTGTCAAAATACAAGATTGATTTTACAAGCATGAAACCCCATTTATATCAGTGAAACCGGTCATGTACAGTATCCTCACTACTGTGGATAAATTATCACTCAGAAACCTATTAACATTGACCTGAAAAGCCAATTGTCTTTTTGATTTGCAAACCACAGAGCTGTTTTTGCTCAGATTTGACCCAGGTCAAGAAAGATACATTAAAGGTCAGTGTTTATAAATGGAAATTCAGATATTATTATACCAGCAATGTACCCCTGCCCCCTATGAATACGCCCCCCCCCCCACCTCCTGGACAATTACAGGAAAACTACCATCCTATCCTCCTACATGTAGCATAATTTCGAAAAACAGTTAATGTGCATTTATTACAGTGTTAAACCAAGTCACTTTTTCTCTTGAAAGTCAAGTTGCAAGTCATTCTGTCTCAAGTCAAGTCATTTAGTTACGAGTCATCTGCCCACAAGTCAAGTCCGGTCGCAAGTCATTTCGTCGTAAGTCAAGTCAACAAGTCAACAACATCAAAAATTGTGCCCCAAAATAAACAACTGCGGACAGTCTTTGCTGCAGATGAGAAAACATTTATTCAGATGGCCATTGAATAAAAGAAATGACACCTAGAGGGTGCATATGGACCAAAAATAAAGAGTTTTTTAAAAATATTATAAACAAAAACAATAAGTACCTCACTCATTTTTGCGCAAGTCAAGTCAAGTCAAGTCTCAAGTTATTCGCCCACAAGGCAAGTCAAGTCTCAAGTCATTCGCTCACAAGATGAGAAAACATTTATTCAGATGGCCATTGAATAAAAGAAAGACACCTAGAGGGTGCATATGGACCAAAATAAAAGAGTTTTTAAAAATATTATAAACAAAAACAATAAGTACCTCACTCATTTTTGCGCAAGTCAAGTCAAGTCAAGTCTCAAGTTATTCGCCCACAAGGCAAGTCAAGTCTCAAGTCATTCGCTCACAAGTCAAGTCATTTGCTCACAAGTCAGGTCAAGTCGCAAGTCAGAAAAATTGGCGACTCGAGTCTGACTTGAGTCTAAGTCACCGACTCGAGTCAACAACTCTGATTTATTACTTCCTTATGATTACATTTTTGGGGGAGAAGTTTTATCAATAGTAATAATGATAATAACGATAACGATATTGATAAACAACAAGAATGATAACAATGACATAAATGATACTAATGATAATGATAGTGATAATATAATAGCAGCATCAATAATGGTGATGATAATGAAGTAGTAACCTGCCAGATGAATAACTTTTATTCTCAAATGACAAAAACATTCAATACTTCATTATTTAATATTCAAAGAAGTCAATTATTAATTAATGAAGGAAAGGTTTGCAGAGAGAATTAAGATGCAGAATAAATTTGCTGTTCATCTCTGTATTATCAAATTAATGATAAATAAGATCAAATGCGTGATCTGTTAATTTAATGACTCAGAAAAATGATTGACCCAACGGGATTCGAACCTGAAACCTACTGATATCCGGTCAGCGGCACAACACCAGCCATGCTGGGTAACGCAATGCCACGGTTCACTTGGTTACAAATACCCAGGAATCACTCCTTGCGTCTGAGCTCTTTAATAGTACTAAGTCCCCAGTAGGAACGAATTTTTAATTAAGTCAATTATTGTATAAAAACAATAATAATGATGATAAAAATATTGTGCTACATGTACGTGTGCTTGTGCATGCACCACCTGTATGTTCACATAATTTTGCAACAAGTCACTATCATTTTAATAAACAATCCTTGATTGAGTTAAATTGACCCCATACAGTATTTGTTGACTCATCAAACACATCCATGGAGGTATAAAAAACAAGTCTAGGTCTAGACCTGTAAATATATAAGGGTTACAGTTATCCTGCGTATCTTTTGAAGTAGGCCTTTTGATAGTTTAATTGACATAAATTGTGTGATACAAGCACAGGTATTTGCGGTTACACACTCAATGATCTTCTTCTGATGTTTTCTAGTTCCATAAAATGTGTCTTCAGGGGAGCATTTCATGAAGAATTTTGTAAGCGATTTTCACTGACAATTGTTAAAAGCTACTAAAAGCCTTGCATCTGATTGGCTGAGAGCAAATTTGTTGGTGAAAATCAATGAAAAAGCTCTTCATGAAACCATAGATACTATAAACGTTTCGTTTATAGTATCTATGATGAAACGCTCCCCTGGTGTACTTTATACAGAACTGTGTATTTATTTAAAAATCCATTGATTTTTATTGGTTAATGTTTGTTTACTCACAATAGCAGATCTATGCTTTCTTTTGAACTAGTCAATTTCATGGCTATTATGCTTGTCAGGGATGGCACATAGTTTTTACCCCATTGGAGAACATGACTTCTCAAGTTGGGGTCTATGGCTAATCAAATTGTCTCCAATTGGTTGATTACATTATACTATTCAGCTTGTTTGTGATATTCAGACAACAGGCTTACAGTATACTGTTTGAAAGCTAGTGTGCCTTCACTCTGTGTAAAGAACATCATTGGTTCAGAGGTGAAAAGACTGAATGACCTGAACTGCAGATTGACTCCTTTATGTAATCATTGAACCCATGCCACCTTAATCTGTTTTATAAGCTCATCTTAATCTCAGTATGTGCCATCAGAGAGATACTGTTTGTACTGTATCTTTTGTTTGAAGAGCGTATTGTCCCAGGTGAGAACAATAGTCTAAAGTGAGGCGTAAGTCAAGAAAATGAATCTTTCGGTGTGTTTCTACAGAAAATCGTTAAACGTTATTACCCGCGTAAGTATCTAGAATTCCGGAAAACTTTCATGTAGAAACAGACGCGATGCGGTTTATTGATAAACCGTATCTGACCAAATACGGTTTCTCATAACCACCTTCCAGAGGTGGTTATTGCCATGTTAATCCGTTTAACTTTTCTGTAGAAACACACAGCGAAAAGTGTATCGGGTCTGGCGGAAGTAGGGTCACCGGTGTGTGTGAAAATACGTGCCTGTGACTGCATATTTTGGACCAGTTCATATACCACAATGCATAGCGAGGTCATATAGGTTGAATTTCCCGATTTCCGGTTGATGCGTTATTTGCGACGCGGATCGGATTATTCGTTCTGTAGAAACAGGTTGGTTTAAGGGCGATACGGTTTTTCGATTCCGGAAAAGATAAACCGTTTTCCACTATTTTTCTGTAGAAACACGCTGAAAGACAGTCAATGTACTCCCTATTTTGCTTTTTTTTTATCTGAAAGTTCTGTGAGACTGCCAGTACAATAAGATGAATAAAAAGTTGATCTAATCTTAGGATCAGTGTCTGAACTTGAAGACAGTGATGGACTTTGAATCAGTCATAAAACTTTGAGATCAATAGAAAGATCTGCTAACCTCTCTCTGCTATCAAGTTATCAAGTGGATAAATGTCTGCGCCAGTTCGTTTCAAGTGTCCCAAGGGATGGGGAGGATAATTTGTGTAACCCTTTGTGACCCTGGGGGCATTGTCAAAAAGGGGGTGTGGCAGTCTAGGGACTGTAATTGTAATTGTGTAACCAACTGCTACAGACTGCACTTGCTGACTGTACACTGTGCATGGTGTTCATGAACCTGCTCTCGTATGCTTACATGTAGCTCTGTTGTTCACGTGGGATGCTCTCTCAAGTACATGTGCGTCATCTCGGTAATTTCTGCATTCATATGCTGATGTGACACGCATTTCTCGCGGAGTGAGAGAGGGAGAGAGTGTGGAAGGCATTCGCATTAGTGCGCATTAGGGATAATTGATCTACTGTTGGCGCTTCAGGCTGAGGTAAAGCCATGGTTGTGAACCTGCACCTCAGAGATATGTGGAATGGTGAGAAAAGTGTGTCTTCTTATATGCATCATACATGTTCAGTACATCTTACATCTTCAAGCATATTGAGCAAGAAATGGGCATACTCTGCCAGAGTATCCACTCATAATCTCATAAATTTCATAATAATGTAATCTAATAAATTTACTCTGAAATCAGCTGGTTTTTTTTTTCTTGTTCACCAACTATATTACATGTAGGCCTACACGTTATGTACAGTATGTAATCAGGGCAGTTGTAGTGTATGAACAGCATAGCCTACAATGTATGTAGTACACACTTCTACAGTATTTTTTTTTTCAGTATTACATGTTTGTACAGTTTGTTTTCAAGGCAGACTATGCAGGCCAACAGAAGCAAATCATCCTATAAATTTGCCACAGCATTTTGTTTAAAATAACATTTTTTTTTTCAGAATACATGTAAGGTCATCAAAGTTGTTACAGTAACATGTGGACCCTTGAGGGACACAGCAAGAATTGTTATTTTCTGTTTCAACATCCCAGTAATTTTTTCTTGACTTTACTTGTCTTTATTTCTTCATCATCTTCTTAAAGGCAGTGGATCTCATTTGCAAACATCCTCACAGACCAGGAAAAGATAACCCATGCCCTTTAATAGGCTATTGATGAAGGGCATGTCTGTGAGATTTGGGGGTCAGTCATTTCCTAGAATTTTAAAAATACGAAAGAAAAGCAATAGCTGTTAACCCGTTGACTATGAGATGCCGTAAATCCCCATAGACTTTGTACAGAGCCCATCCGGTTCCCGTAGGCAACGGGTTAACTTAAGTGTACATTCTATGGTAAGAATTTTTTTTCTCGCGAGAAAAAAATTCAAATCAGAGTCTAACGGTCACTATAATTCCACTAAAACTGAGTTTCTAGCTCCTATATTTTGCTAAAGGTTCCCAGATGGCATTTTCTTCTAAATGCCATTGTATTTACACAATGTTAATTTTAAGGCATGCAAAAGAGATCCACTGCCTTTAACGATTGGGTTCAGGATTTGCAAGTCTCAGACCATCACTTCTCTTCATTATAAATGGTAGTTAAGAAATTACAAATGGTGTGTTGAAAGTTTTTAATCCATATGTCATGAACTTGCTGCTTTATGAGGAAATCTTATGACGGTATGCTACCAGAATATTGCTCTTCTAATTTCATGAGTTTAAATTTCCCTCAAATTGCAGAACATGATTTTGCATGAACAGCTGAGCGCTGTCATCAGTGGCTGTATGTACCCTAATACGGCCAAGCTGTGTTGAACTCTGTGTGACCTTCTGCTATTGGCCGATTGGACAAATTTAGAATTAAAGGAATGGCCCATGCACGGCCGTCGTCGCTTTGCAAATTTTGATGTATAATTTTTACCAAAACAATTTATTTTTCCCAAAGGTTTGATGAGAGATGTTTATTTATATCTTCACATTGTGAATGATTTAACCTGTTTTCATTCAGTTTTCCAATATTTTGGTGTGCAAATTCTGATCCCAATCCCACTCTTTAAAGCTACAGCCGGTTTTAGTACAAACTGGATTCTGTTACACACACAACTTGAACAAAATGGCCTTTCTATAAATGGTTGCTAGCACGATTTATTTCCTCAGCTGGATCAAATCTGAGCAAAAATTAAAACCTGTGCAAATTAGTGATACTTAAAAGATTGTGTCAGGGATGTGCAAGTCCATTACATGTACTTCCCTTCATTATCAATACCAAACGGTAGTTTAGTACTTACAAATGGTGTGTTGAAAGTTTGAGATCCATACGTCATGAATTTGTTGTTTTATGAGAAAAACTAATAACGACATGTTACCATAATGTTGTTCTTTCCGTGACTTTCAATTTTGCTCAAACTGCGAATCGCGGTTATGTGTATCGTCGCAAGACCAGCGGAGCGCACTGATTGGTTAAACGGCTAACCTCCGCACGACCTTTGGCTAACGGCTGATCGGACAATTTTGGAACGGCACGTGCACGTTTGACGTCGCGGATTTTTTGAAAAGGCTTCTGACCGTCCAGATTTTCACCAAAACTCAATATTTTACCCCAAGCCTCTATGAGAGGTGTTTATTTATATTAATCTTCACATTGGATATGATTTCAGCTGATTTCATTCATTTAGATGTTTTTTGACGTGCAAATGAATAATAATTTAACGACTGTTTTTGTCTGTCTTGTTCCTATTTCTCTTTCATGCAGATGCTGATTCCACCAGTTCCAAAGATGGGGCTAAGAGAAAAAGTTTCTTTAGTCAGCCTCAGGGCACTATGGAATACAGGGTAAGAAAGTCCAATGATAATACAAGTCTGCTGTAACACAATCTTAAAAAAACTACAAAAAAAACCCTTTGCTCTAGTATATCTTGCAGTAGATTTTGTAGCTCTAAATTATTACAAGTAGCCTTAGTTTTTGCAAATAAATGGGCCTGTTGTCAATCTTAATATTATAGAACGAAAAAAGGAAGAAAAAGGGGGAAAAAGAGAGAAACAATAGCAAAAATAGACAAAAATGATAAGTGTGTAAAATACTGTTAAATAAACCTATACAGAAATAAATAAATAAATGAATAAATAAATAAATAAATGAATAAATGAATAAATAAATAGATAAATAAATAAATAAATAAATACCGGTAGATAGATAGATAAATAAATGAATGAATAAATAAATAAATAAATAAATAAATAAATAAATAAATAAATAAATAAATAAATAAATAAATAGATAAATAGATATATGAATAAATGAATGGATAAATAAATAAATGAATGAATAAATAAATAAATGAATGAATGAATAAATAAATAAATAAATAGATAGATAAATAGATAAATGAATAAATGAATAAATAAATGAAATAAATAAATAAATAAATAAATAGATAAATAGATAAATGAATAAATGAATAAATAAATAGAATAAATAAATAAAGTAAATAAATAAATGAATGAATAAATAAATAAATAAATAAATTTTTAAATAAATAAATAAATACATACATACATACATACATACATGCATACATACATACATACATACATACATACATGCATACATACATAATAAAGTGCAGGTGATTACTTAATTAGTGAAGAACATGTAGTGGCGAGCCAAGTGTTCAGATTACCTATAAACAATATTTGCAAACTGGAAAAAATAGAACTAGTTTTACTTAATAAGAAGCTAATGTATCATATGTCATTCAGACTGAAAGGCATTAACTGTCTTGTGATGCCCCAACAGTTATGAGAAATGCTATGAAGAAGTGGAATACATGCAGACCATCAAAATGGTGTATTAGAAAAGTACTAAACACAACACATCCCAGCTACGTGTACAGGTATAAAAAAAAGAAATGTAATGATCTCAAAAATAGATGGCACCCTGCTGTTGGCTTCAAGAAGACCATGTATACATAACAGAATGGTTTGATGCAATATCCTGTAGTTCAGATTCTGACCGATTTTTATTGTTTTTATCCTCCCCATCTCCTGAGCTAATGGGCGTGCAAATTCTCAGGGTATCGCCGCCAAGCGGCAAAGAATGCTCAGGCCTTTCATGTGCTTGTATGGGGAGGATAAAAACCAATAAAAATCGGTCAGAATCTGAACTAGTAAAACCTATGCACCTATCGCGCCAAATGTCGAGTGCAGTTAGGGTTAAAATATTACACCTAAGTACATTAGTTTGTGTCTGATGATTTGGTGTTTGATGATTTGAGTTGATTGTAGAATAAACAAAGAAAAATGGGAAAAAAAAATACTGATTTAAAATTTAGACAAAATGTTTAAAAACATACACACACACACACAGAGAAAATACAAACCTTGATTTTAAAGTGCAGAGTTCAGCATATACATGTATAAGCGT
This sequence comes from Eucidaris tribuloides, assembly GCA_001188425.1. Classification (NCBI taxonomy): domain Eukaryota; kingdom Metazoa; phylum Echinodermata; class Echinoidea; order Cidaroida; family Cidaridae; genus Eucidaris; species Eucidaris tribuloides. The sequence goes on from JZLH01S0138724.1 coordinate 15,239, forward strand.
ACTCTGTATAAATGTCTAATGACATGTCGTAACTATTGACTCGTAGGGAACCGTAATGATGATGTATTGTCATGTTCATAATAGACAGATGAAATGGCAATGATTAGTGAAACCCTACAGATAATAACTTACAACTAATGTTGTTATATTGTAATTCCTGAATAGGAGGATATAGATGGGTGAATCTTTAAGATAAGCAAAATGTCTCCAAATGAACCCATCATCCTAGACATCCAGACCCAAAAGGTCAAAATTAATTCTGTTGACCCGAGCTCTACTACATCAGTGTAGAAAGGGCCATACATATTACTGCTAGTGAATGATGCACGGGTATGTGCCTGATAAACTAGATTGACAGAAAATGTTACGGCTTCCTGCCACCTCTACAAAATGGATTAGCATGTGATGACAGATGTTGTTCACGTTACAGTGGACTACTGCCTAGAGCTGATTAATTACATACTCTGGGTCATGTTACATTATGCGCAGGAATGAAGCAGGAAGCATATTTGAAGCTAAACACAGATCTTGGTGTGGCGTGTTGTGTACAGTATCTGTAAGATGAAAAATAACAAGATAGTAGGTAGTCTGGCTTCCAGATGCAAGAACTTGTCCTATTTCCTAGAGAAATTAGGCCTACTATCATCCTAACTGTCTTGAACTATAAGACTAGTTTTCTGAAGTAGTTTGCGTCGCATAGGGCGGGTTCGCACCCGCACTGCTACTCGGAGGGAGAAAAAGTTGCATGGTCTGGAATCGAGACTAGATAGTAGGGTGCACCTACCAAGTAGATGCTCTCGTTCCATGTACAGTATCATGTACAGTATGGTGTACAATGTTAACATTGTAAAGTACAGTATCCAACATACATGCAAGTGAGTACACCACATGTAAAATTAAAAAATCTCACCATACCTCCTCAAATTCTTGCTCTTAGATGATGGCTACAAAAGGGATTACACCTAATAGTTACATTGTATGTTATACATGTATCTCCAATGAAATATGATCACATCAAGATTAAAGCCCAAGTTTAGTTTTGGGGATTTTTTGTTATTTGAAAGCTTTATGCCCCAAAGTCATAACCCTGCAATAATAGATTCTGAATGTCTTTATTTTTTTTTTAATTAATTAATGAAAAATCTCGTGGGAACACCCCCAAAATTTCTTATTATAGCATCTAAAGGATTAAAAAGGCTTTAACCCTATAAAAAGACTGAGGGGGGGGGGGCCTAAAAGGCCCCCCCTCGACATTTTTTGCGATAAATTTTTAACGCGAGAAGCTATGGCCACGATATTTCATGACTTCTTTCTTTGAAGTCTTGCGCATCTTTTAAGCCCAAATTTGCGACGCCCGGGTACCCGGTTCTGAAATTACGCAACTT
>JZLH01S0138724.1:19490-35669 GCA_001188425.1 Eucidaris tribuloides
CCGAGGTGAACTGGATGTAGCTATCTTTCCGAAGCAAAGCTGAGGAAAGATAGCGTATACATTCAGATCGCTTAGAGAGTGATAGATTGTCTCGTCGCCTGAAACCAAAACGTGATTATTTGCTTTATATTCCACATCAGAAACTATTTAAAGAAACAACAAAGATGTATATTTCTCTGAAAAGGACATTATTTTGGGCCTGATTATGGAATATGTGCTCGACCAACTCCTGGTTGCACACCACCAGGGGCGTTCGATGCGCGCGCGTGCGCGTTAGCGTACATGCATGTTACGTATTGCACTCACGAATACGCGTCAACGCCATGGTGTTAGTACTTTTATGTTTTGCTGATCTCTTCAGTACACACAGTACTAGGGGATCAATCATCAATATTTTGAGAATGTGCGAAATAAAGTGCGTTGCACTCGGACTATCAATTTACTATCTACTGAGTGTAACAAACTTTTTGTCTTGAGTGATCTGATGGGGAAAACTATGCTTTATCACATGATCAACTCTTGGCCAATCTTATAGCAAGATTCTTAGTTTGTGGAATATAAAGGGAATTTGACTGAAAGTACCCCATACTCAACTGACAGGGATTACTGGAGTACAGGGTAGGAATTATTTTTTATATTTTAAGGGTGATTTTTATTAGAGCCTTGGGGCTATTTTTGAATTTTGGGGGGCTACTTTTTCGTTGCATAGCAGAATTTGAAGAATGCAATGAAAGATTGCCGATGTTTTAGCCGGTGCTTCATCCATAAGATAACCATTTAACTCGTTTTTGTTTCAATTCCCTAAATTTAAAAAAATATGCAATTTTTGGAAGCAAATCTGAGGGCGATTCTGAAGGATATGGTCACCCCAAAGAATTGGGTTTTGGGGATTTTAGAGGGCGATTTGGGCTTTGCCAAGGGCTAAATTGCCCGTCGCCCTGGGTTATTTCCTACGCTGATCGACTAAAAGGTTTCCTCCTTGCTATATGAGTACTGTTCAGTATGTTTGAAGAAATTATTTTTGCGTGTCTCCTAAGATTAATGATTAATAGTTTGGATCTCAACGCTAGATAAACACTACACTAAGTGCTTTTATGAGCCGCTGTGAAAAAACTTTCACAGGCGGACTTAAAGGGACTGAAAAGTCGCATATCGTGGTGGTTTTGAGGTGGCCCAGCTCGGGTAATATTCGGGAATGCCCATATTCTTTCGGAAAATGAGCGTGCATGAATTGTGTGCAATTCCCTATGCAGCACGTATTCACCCGAAAAAAGGCGAACTAAGCCCAACTGACCCTCATTGGCAATTTTGTTCGCAGCTCCACGATTGTTGTTACGCACCACTGAACTCTACACTACGTAGCATACATTTCAGTGTTACGCACGGCCTTGCAGTAGGGGCAAGCGTAAGGTAAATAAACGTACATGGATTACGAGCGGCGCATCCCTTTAAGTGGGGATTGAACCCACGACCTCCTGATTACTAGACAGGCATCATTACCACTTCACCATCGATGAGGTCCAATAGCCAGAGTGATAATTCTATGCTCTAATCCACGATTATGTTTTGTTAGAATTGTTTAAGTATTTTTTTTTGTCGTCACCCGAGATTATTGATTAATAGGTTGGCTCTCGGCGTTGGATAAACACTAAACTAAGTGATATTACGTGTATGAGCCACTGTGAAGGAGGTCATGGGTTCAATCTCCACCTGAGTCCACCTGTGAAATTTTTTTCATAGCGGTTTATTATTTTAAGCACTTGGTTTTTATCCAGCATTGAGAGCCAAACTATTGATTACTGTTCAATACTTTTTTGATAGCTATGTGACAAGCATATTGATTACTAGTCTAAATCATAGACTGCTCTTTAATGTACCCCAATTCCGAGCATAGAGAGCTGTGAGCGTAGAGTGTCCAGACTCACACCTACATGTAGTTGAAAATCCTGAACTGCCATAGGATTAGAGACAAAAAAAAAAAAAAAAAAAGACGAGAGAGATCAGTCTTAACCCATTCAATACTGAGACCACATATTTGTGGTTTGCCTTTTTATCTTGGATGTGGCTGCATCTACCCCATCTAATGAATATGCTAAAGTAAGAAAAATATCAGTTATTCAATGAACAGGGTGCTACAATGGCATAATGAATATTATTTTGTTATGAATTTTTAAATGTACATTTAACTAGAATATTCATTGAACTTATCAAATTGGCAACGGCTGTATTCTGATGATACTTGGTGTTCACTTGTGTGGTGATATATTGAACTAATTGAGTAACGTACGTAGTTTTCTTTTTTATAGTCGTTTAAAAGTGAAATTTATTCAATCAAAAATTATTTTAGTCTAAATTTCACAAGAAAATAGATTTAAAAAATTTCATCAATAAATAATAATTTAATTAGGCGAGTGTTTGACACATCATGTTACCCGTTATATATAATTGACTATTCCAGTATGTTGCCAATTTGATGAGCAAGCAAATTTGTAGTGATTATTTTACTCTAGACAGGCTCTAGTATTGAATGAGTTAAGGCACTGTATAACAGTGTTTCCAGTTTAAAAAATCTGAGCTGCATGATTCCCCATGCTATCAGTGTCTCTGACATGGTCTGAAAATGAAGCCCTGAAAAAATTGCAGTTCAAAACGATCAGTAAGTGCTTTAAAAAAGTAAAAATCATTGAGAGACCATTCCAGCTTTCCCCCATAGACTGTTGTGTTGCAGAATTTCCTATCGCCGATAGGAAATTAATGTGCCAATTTGAATCTGCACATATTGTACAAGTGACAGCATAACTGTCCAATCTTTTGTGTTCTAAGGTGTTTTTTTGTCCATCCAAACACTACTAGATAAGTCAGAAAGCAAGGTTTGACAATTTTGTAAATAAGGCTTCCACACTGTTATATAGTGTCATTAAACTTAGACTGATTACTAATGCTGTATTTTTGGTATTTCCAAAACCGATTAATCTATGAAAACCAGAACAGGTTTTCAGTTTAAGTGGCACACAATAAAAATTGAAATCTCTTTTTTTTTTTTTAGAATGTTTTGATTTCTTTAAGTAACAGTGCCAGCTTGCTAGAGTTCATGGTAAAGTGTTATTTTGGTTCACAAACAATGTTTACCAGTTCAAGTATTTTGTTAAGTACCAACTACTATGTCTTTTAAAATTTAAAAAATCACATTTGTACAACTAAATGGCATAAAACCATTATCTGAAATTTTAACAGTCAAAAGAGTTTTTGATCTTCATTGTTGAAATACTCGGTTAACCTAAAGTTTTGATATTGAATTTTTAGTCTTTTTTGACAAGACAATTTCTTCCATCATTTACAATATAACAAGGAGAGCTGGATTAAAAGCCCAAATTAAAATTAGTATCTGTTGCAGGGAAAACATTAGAATTTTCTTTTCGGGGGCTACTTTTCATGTTTCAGTGCTTTTCATATAATCGATTGTATGGAACTCTATTGCAATTTACGGCTCTTTTACACATTTCGGGGGCTCTTTTGGCATTTCGGGGGCGAAATTGCTCAGAGCCCCCCATGTATTTTTTTCTCTGATCTGTTGAGATGGTAAAGAGATAATAATATGGGGGAAACACTGTTTTTTAAAAGCCGAGGGAAAACATCTCTCAATTCACAGCTGTTTTCCAAGCTTCCCACACATTTTATCAGTTTTCATCTAATCTAATGTGATATGAAAGTAAAAGTACAGTGCACTAAAATCTACCTGTCATTTTGGACAAAACTCTATATTGCTACACCTCTGGTGAAATGTGTGATCTCCTGATATTAAAGTTATCTCCCAAAGCAATTCTGTTGGCGTTAGTTAGTCCTTTCAAAATTTTACCCACTGCATCACAGAATTAAATATCAAAGGCCAATCTACAGACACAATGCCCCTATACTGTGCCATGGTAATCTACAAATCGTCGTTTGTCTGGCAGAAGAGCCCTAGCACATGTTCCCGGCAGAAGGGCCTTGACAGTAAATTTTCTCTTATTTGAGAAATATTGTCTTATTTTATATTTGCATGTAACAGACTGGCAGAAGGATCTAAACATATCACACTACTTTGATTGAGAAAGATCATAAAAAAAATGTTATGCTGAATTTTACCCATTTAAAAGACGAACCCCAATTGTGCAGAAACCACCAACAAGAACATTTTGTTGTAGTGAGTAGTGTTGCCAGTGTATCCCCTCTCTACTCTCTTTTGTTTCTTGTCTGGCTTGATGTCATTCATTTGATTATCACTGCATCAACCTGACCTCAATACAGGTTTAATCAATAATTTTCAACAAACAGATGTACAGTACATGTATGTTCATCTGTACCTATTTCTTTCCTTGCTTTTCTGTCTTTACCATCTCAATGAATAAAATGGTAAGGCAAATTTACACATTTGTAGTACTTTTCAATTACATGTACATTTAAAATACTGCAAGGTTTGATAAAGTCTCTCACCTACATGCCTAGGTGTTGAAATCTTGTATTATGAACTACGTAAATGTACATGTTTGTATAATAAAATTGTAATGCATTGTATATGTACTTAATCCTAATTAACTTTTAACTCTTAACGTGCTGAAGTCGCAGATCTGTGACAAATAATATACATAGAGTCCATAGAGATTAAAATCCTCCGGCACGTTAAGAGTTATTGATCCAAGATTTAAGAAATTCATGCAGACAGTTTTGCAAAAACTGAGCTTTATATAGGTCAAGGTTTTTAAGGATAGACTTCTTAGCAAAAGACTACCCATGGCCATGGTACATGTAATACAGTTATAAATAAATTATGATACTGATATTTACATCAGTTTTGAATCCAGGTCTGTAGTGCTGAATGTGGTTTCCTGTGTGGAATGAGGGTGGGGTGGATGTATTGGATATAGTCCAAATTCAGAGAAACTAACAATTTCACAGAGTTTTGCAATATTTTGAGTGATGTGGCCGTTGCTAGGATGTAATGATTCTGTTTCCTGGTGGGTTGTTGTCCTTGGTTACAGGTTGCAACACACACTTTTTTGGCGTAATCCGTGTGTCATGCAACTCGTAGTGGAAATGACATCATGAATCAAAGTTTTTGTTTTTCCTGTAACATGGTGTTTCAGTGGCTTCCTACATGTACTGTCCTTCCATTGATGCAAGCGGTTACTGTCCGATAGATTGAGGGTTTAACAGATCAAGAGGCTGATAGTTTTGCTGGGCTGGGGGAGGGATGCAAATGAGAATCCCTGCCTTTACAGAAGAATGCGCTTAACTTTGAAAGTGGCTGTTTCACGTGTTTTCCTTCTTATGTTGAATTGTTCGAGAGCAACAACTATTTTGGGGGAGAATGGAAGCAATAAATATTTTTACACTTTATGAACATATATGCATGTGGCTTGTGCTCAGCGTAGGAAATAACCCAGGGTGACGGGCGATTTAGCCCTTGGCAAAGCCCAAATAGCCCCCTAAAATCCACAAAACCCAATTCTTTGGGGCGACCACTTCCTTCAGAATCGCCCTCAGATTAGCTACGAAAAATTTCACATTTTTTTTTATGGCATTGAAACAAAAATGAATTAAATAGTTGCTTTTATGGATGGTGCACTGGCTAAAACATCACCAATTTTTTCATTGCATTCTTCATATTCTGATGTGCAACGAAAAAGTAACCCCAGTGGTAGCAAAATAGCCCCCCCAAATTCAAAAATAGCCCCAAGGCTCTAATAAAAATCGCCCTTAAAAAATAAATTCCTGCCCTGCTTGTGCTGAAAAATGCTAGTAATACACAACCAGAATTGTAAACTCTTGTAACATGGCAGTGTAATCTGAACTTTAATTTACAAATTGAATCTCATGGAAAAGTGTACAAACTGTTCAATTTAAGAATAATTGTAAACACCACTCCCCCTCCCCACACCAAAACAACATAATGTATACCTGTGCTGAGAACCAGGGAAAGTTTTTGAATTAATCATACAGTATGTATGTACTTCAGCACAATTTATAATATAGTTGAAGTGCATGTCAATGTCACCTAAATTCAGAGCTCTTTCATTCACTAGAGACCTTTTCTTTAATCATCTCCATGTGGAGACCTTTGCATCTAAATACCCGATATGGCGATGATGTCACTGCTCACTGAACTACATTTATAATATTTTTATCAAAACAAACTTGTCATCAAAACCTTTTGTTTTGAACATGCAAGAAGTAATGTTTGTACAAGTACATTATACTATCTTACAGGAAGTTTACATTGTACATGTATTACTTTTAGAATATTTTTATCTGTAGTACATGTATACTGTACACTTGTTTCGTGGACCATTTGTATGTTTTTTTTTTTGTTTGTTTTTTTTTTGGAAGGGGGGGGGTGGGTGGTAAATAAAGGCTGGAAGGTCTATGGTTTGATTAGTTTCACTTTTGATTTTGAATCATAACGCTTCCGTCACTGTGCACTTGTGCAGTGTATGAAGCATTCTTTTGACATTGTCTGTGAAGTGTGAACTTTGCGCCCTGTCAGCCATGACGTCGTCATTGCTGATTACAAGTATGAGTGTGCAGCTGCCAAGAGTTGCAACAAGTCGGGGCAAGCGACCAGGGGCTAGCTTGGCGGGAGAGAGCAGATTTAAAAGGGCTTGGAGGAACTTGTGGCCACTCAGTCTGCTAGCCAGATAACTTCCACTTTGGATGTGTGTGCAGTACCTGCAGATAGTGTATGGATCTGGTGGAAAATGTGAATTTCCAGGAGAAGAAAAGGGAGATTGTACTGTTTTCAATAGCATCATTCACGTTAGGATTATGCCTGTTGCTGTGCATTTGGACGCATAAACGAGTTCTTCTTGATATTATATTTTCCAGTGATTATTAGTTAATTTTCTCTCTTTGACTATTTTCCAGTGATTATTAGTTAATTTTCTCTCTTTGACTAAAATCCTCACATCAGACAAGATGGAATATAGTGCTTCCAGAAAATAGAAATATCCTCACATTTGGGATTGATTTTGTGCTGTTTATTTGCCTTTAAAATCAGTTGGACATTGGAACATGCTTGTGTTTGTGGCACTTCTATTTTTAGTGTATTTATTGACCTTATTGCATATACACTAACGATCTTCACCCTATATTCTGTTATTTGTGTGTTTGTGTCAATAATTCCAAGATTGTGACTGCTTTGTTGCTTCCAATGGTCCAGTGTTGAACTACTGTATTTGGCAAATTTAGTACAGTATCTCATTTTGCTATCCTTTGCTGTTCATTGCGTGTATAACTACAGTAGTTGCCTGGCTCGATGTGCTATGACTGAATTTACACAAGTTTGTAAAGTTCCATTCAACTGCTGTGAGAAAAGTTTCAAGTTAAAGTTCTATTCAACTGCTTTGAGAAAAGTTTCAAGTTCGAGGTGATTTCTGAAGGTAAAGTAGTAATTGGTGTGTCTCAAATAATTAATTTCTTCATTACATGTAGGTGAGGTCTTCTTGATATTTTTGATGCGTGGAAGTTGTATTTCTCTGTCGAGGAATGAACAATTAATTTCAGTTTTCATAAAAGTTGCTTAAAACTAAAGAATATCTTTCGCGAGACTTTAGTTGAGTAGATGAAGCTTTCTCCCATAACGGAGAAAAATAATAAATTTGTGTTTTCTTTACTGCTTCTTGGAAGTGTTCTAAAAGTAGGCCTACCTTGTACAGAACTCCAGTTGGTTGAACAGTATTGCACAATTTCCACAAATCAGTGTGACCATTTCTTTGATCTGCAAGTATCAAATCCGACAAACTTAGTTTTCTACTGATTAAGCGCTGCTGCATTTCTGACGCCATGAAGAACGTAGAACCACCTCCAGCCCTGATGACACCAATGAGCCCAAAGGATGTCTTTATGGATGCCAGTAATATGTTTGTATGTACTGACATTAGGGACAGTATGTTCAAGAGTTTTATTTATCAATTTTTGTGGTTGGTTTTTTTTTGGGGGGGGGGAGGAGGAGGGGGAGTGGAAACTCAGACAAAAATCAACAACAAGTTGTTTTCTTATACATCTTAAGTAAAGGAATGATTTGAATTGGTCACTTGTTTAATAGTCCGGTTCATGCAATAAATACCCACATTTTATGTTGTCACTATGGTAATAGTTATTCATTGGCATGTCAAATGGAATTATCTTTTGGTACATGAATTTATTTTTTAAACCAAGCTCCCCATAATACATGCATATATCGCTAAAATAAGATGGTTTTGATGTAGGCTTACATTTAAGTCTTTTTTTGTACCGAAACATTGAATGCCTACATTTCCACTACAATAAATAAATTTACTAAAAGTCTGAAATAGCAATCGTCGTGATGGATGTAAACTACAGTGACATTAATATACGTGTATCTATCATCGTCGGCGTTCATCCGAACCGTCGTATCGCTATACGACAGTTAGATTGACCGCGCCTCCGGGAGCGAACGAGTTCAAACCAAACTGTCGTATCCATCATTCATAATACAAGTAACATACGACAGTTCGGTTTGAAAGTGTTCGCTCCCGGAGGCGCGGTCAATCAAACTGTCGTACATGTATAGCGATACGATGGTTCGGATGAACGCCGACGATATACTGTGTACTGTAGACGTACTGTACTCGTACATGTACACTGGACTTCTAAGAACACAGATAGTACATTCAGAGTCGGGTTGTGCAAGTTGTTAACTTATTCCAAAAAAAAAGGAAAAAAAAGGTTACACAACCTTTTGTACTGACTTCTGAACCTTATGCATACAATTCTCTTTCTAGATTGTAAAAGAGATATGCGTGTGCAGTGGTGAACTGCATTTATCAAATTTCATTTCTTTGGTAATGTACAGATCTGCCATAGACTATAAAGAAGCTATGGAAGTAGATTGACAATACACTTTGTTTGCATTGATCAGTTATTGAACTTCTCGTTCCTACATACATGTACATACTGTACATGTATGTAAACCAAACTGCACAATCTATTGAAGCGTGGTTGTCATAGTTTGTATTCTACCTTTGCAAGTTCTCAGTAAGCTTTGTCAAAGTAAAATGAATTGTAGGCTCTACATATTTCTCTTTTTGAACCCTTCAAAGCAAAACACTGAGAAGGGACGTAAATTTTGTATAAAAGATCAAATTTATCGTTCTCTTGTGTTCTGTTCAGTTGTCGTCTGTTAAACCCCAGACAATGTGCCCTTTGAAGCCATGCAAGAAGCATGTTTGATTGTCCTTAGGCATATTGTGGTACACATATTTATCGCTGTATGGGTTTCATAAAATTGATCTAAAAAGACAGTTTGATTTTGCTTTAAAGGTACATGTAAATGACATGATGGGGGTAGTCTTCAACTTGGGCTGAAACTTTTCTAGAATTAAGTAAACTTTCCTAGGATTCTACTGTGAAAATTAGGTAGTCAAAAGTTGACTCGTTCTAAAGTAACTAATGTCAACATCCCTCGTGGCAGGCAAACTTGCTGTGTAGGGTTCTATGGAATGTATTTTTATCGGGGCTCGAGGGAAACAAAATGCTAGTATGTTCATGCTTGATTCTGCTTAAGTAAACAATTGCAAGATAAATCCTTCCAACCAGGAGATACACTCCAGCTAGTGTATCCATTGATCTTTCAACCAGTTGGTTCAAGAGGCATTTTTTGTTTCTCCCAATCATGTCACTGCCCATTAGTCTTCAATGGGTTAACAGATAAATCTTATTGTGTTTATAATTATATGTTTCTTTTAATTTTTTGTTTATGTTCAACCATTTCTTTTCTTATTTATTTTGTGTCTACTGTTTCGAAGTATACGTTTGTTTCCCATGAAATTTCTTTTGTCTATTCATATTTAATGATTTTAAATTGTTGTTTTCTGCAACACAGAAATATTATCCTGTCATTAACAAGTAACTTCTGATACGATATTTTTTATATATATTTATCTATTTTTTCTGTTTCATTTCATGTTTTTTCCTTTGCAGGTCCTGTACGTCCCAGACCCTGATGCTGAGGTGCCACTCAGCCCTGTCTGTACATCTCCTACCATTCCTGAACCTCCCAAGAAATTGGTGAGAATATTGCTGATGGAATATTGATATTTAAAAGTGATATCTACTGACATTTATTTATTTATTCTTTTATTTATTTATTTATTTATTTATTTATTTATTTATGGCCATGCGTCGTGAAGTGGGGCCTGTTTGCGTTTTATTGGTAAATTCTGAGTATCGCGCGACATTCTGGACTTAAACCTCTATAACTTTTAAACCATACATGCAAACATAGTAAAAGTATATATTTTTTGAAAGGAAAAAGTGTCATCTTTCCAATTATGGTCACTAAATTAAAGTGGGGGTAGGTCTAAAGGAAACATGAATCAAAATATTCAAAAAAGTGGGGTTAAAAAGTAGGGTCATTTCAAAGTGGCCTCACATCTACATCAAAACACCTACCCCCAAAACAAGCCCATTTTTGTAAAGTACAGGTAATTTCCAATCCAACAAGACCAAACTCACAGGGATACCCCTAGTAGAACTATTTATATGACTTTGGGAGCAACGGATATCAAAATTTGCATGAAAAAATGTATAAATATTACACAAATTCATAAAGAAAGCACAAGTCTACATGGAGGCCTTTTTATTGTATCTGTTAAACCACAATGAAGTATTTCTAATGTAGAACCAATATCTATTCATACTTTAGCAAAAAAATGTATTGTAACACTTGCTCCTGAAGGCATTTTTTTGAGTTGTATGTTTGGCTTACCATGTCCTGTTTGATACGCTATCCAAACTTATGAAGTAATTAGTTAATTAAGTGTAATTTCTTAAATTCAAGTGCTTAGAAATGATTAGGGTTTCATTACAAAGAGCATTAAAGGAGCTTTAATTTGATATATAGAGTCAATGACATATTGATTTTTAAGATACAGAAAAGACCAAATGTACATGTATGTTCTCCCATAGACTTAACACAGTACCGTGTCCCAATGTTATCTCTATGGCCCAATGTGCTCCACCCCCACCATCATGTACTTAATTAATAATAATTTTTTTAATTGAACTCTGATAAATTAAAACTTGAAATCACTTGAAAGAGTAATATTAAGCTTCAATTTGATATATAGTTCAGTGATATTACTGATTGTTAAGATACAGAAAAAACTTAATGAACCTGGGCCATATATTCTCCCATAGACTTAACATGGCACCGTCTCCCAATCTCCGTTTCCCAATTTGCTCCACCCCCCACCATCGTGTACTTAATCACTCATAATTTTATTAAGTGAACTCTGATGAAATAAAACTTGGTGTCATTTTAAAGCTCAATAAATTTGCTTTACAATGAGTGGTAACTTGGAAGAATGGAATCACATTTAGGTACTCTAACCATTACAAACATGTCAAATTTCACTAAAATATGAAACGGCTCCACCCTAGAGCAGACCCCTATTCACGATGCATGGCCTTATTTATTTATTTATTTATTTATTTATTTATTTATTTATATATTTTATTCATTTATTCATTTATTCACTTATTCAATTCATTCATTTTCATTCACATGAATTAAATTAGTTATATTTATTTTGTAAATTCATTCATTTTACTTATGTGTTGTTTATTTGAAGTATTTAAAGGTATCATTATTGCTGTCATTACTGTTGTTATTATTAGTTTTTATTATTAGTGGTAATATTCTTACTTCTATGACTATTTAGTATTTAGTGCTTTGTAGTAGTTGAAGTTGTAGCAGTAGTAGAAGTAGACTGTAGTAGTAGTAGTAGTAGTAGTAGTACTAATAGTTGGAGTAGTAGTAGCATATTGTGTGCAAACTGTTTCCACAAGCGTTCATCATTTAATTGATAAGGCGATCTCTCTGAATTCCATCTTGTACAAACAACATTTGAGAAATTTCAAAGTAACATAAATTATTAAAAGTAAGAAAATTCCTTATTTTGTCTGTCTTAGGTATTAAAAGGGGATGCATTGCAGTGGAAGTATAATCATCATAGTAACACCCTAACAAAATTATGTTTTATTATACTGAGGCCAGGCCACTATACCTCTCCTCATTTTCTGGTGTAAAATGACTTGTAATGTTTGCAGTAATTCATTCCTACCCCCTGTACACTGTACATCAAAAGGACTGCAACATAATAAATATATGAATGAAAATGAAAATCATGAAATTAGATTAATAGTGTTTGTACGTCCATACTCTCAAGAAACAGTATATTTCAGTACTTGTGAGGATTCAAGTTATGATTTAAACAAAATACAGGGTACTGATCTAAATATTTTTGCAATGCTGTGGTCCTATTTTAGGAAATTATTTCAATATTTTTCCTTGTTTTAGTTTCTACAGATCAATTAACAGTACGTAGTTTCTCTTTGCGTAATTGTATGTAAAACTGAAATGTGTAATTGACACCACATAGATACACAGTTCAAATCAAATGGTGGCCTTCCATTCAAAGGAAATTTAAGATTGTAAGACTCCAATATATCTCAATAACCAGTTGACCAACATCAGTGGCTTGCGCAAAGGGGGGGGGGCATGGCCCCCAGAATGCCCCCAAAATGGTATGGTAGTTGGGGGAAAAGCATTCAGTTGGGGGAAATTGGAGTGATTGTCGGGGAAATATTTTCTTTGGCCGCCCCCCCCCCAATTCCAAATTCTTGTGCACGCCACTGACCAACATTATCGTTTGGAAGGAATTGCCTTGAATTTGTTTAGCAGAAGAGAGATGACCAAAGCTTAATATGCCAGCATTGAATTTTATATGAAAAAAATTGAACTGTTATAACGTTACACAAGAAATTTTGTGTGTCATCATGATTCTGATCAGTATACATGCAGTACTTCTGAAAGGCAGGGAATCTCTTTTTGCATACCCAACAAATAACTTCGTGTATTATACATTTGAATTTACATTAAGAAGAAAATTCCATTTAAGAACTTTTAGCGAAGTATATGAACTTCAAACTAGTTACTTCAAACTCAGTTTTAGTGGAATCATATGTAAGTGACTGTTAGACTTTGATTTGAATTGTTTTCTCCTAAAGACAAATATTCTTAGAATAAACATACTCTAAATGGCAATTGATTTTTTCTGCATTATAGGCAATAACTAATCTTCAGATTTCACAGACATGTCCTTCATAGATCACAAATATCTTGGGGGCATTACTCGCATTGGTGATGTTTTGCTGTACTGTGGGAGGGATGCAAATGAGATTTACTTCCTTTAAATAGGAGGAAACATTTGACCACATAACTTTCACAGTGGAAAGCTTGATCGGTGCACTTGATTCCAGGTCAGGTAGATTACTCACAAACAACCATTTGATATGATCATTTGCATACATGTATTGAATAATCAATACTAAATTTTGCATATTACATACATGTATGTCTGTGGTACAGTGTACAGTCCCATTACGAAAGGCTGTGATCCACTTAGTGTTGTATCGATAAGAAAACTACTAACACATGGCCCGGCTGTGTGCGAGGAAACATAATGCACAGCTCCTGAGTCTTGGCCTATCAGAAGGCTCAGATATTTTAACTTTTATATAATTCTCCTCAACTCATTCTCTCTCAAACATTCAGGATATTCCAACAGTCTCAATGAAGCCGAAAAGAGCTGATGTCCCAACGGTGTCTCAAGCCCCACCGTCCACCAACAAGAAACCTCGCTCCAGCTCTGGACGATCATTCTCCTTCCGGCGGTCATTTACCCGGGACCACGCCGACGAGAGGACCCGACCGCCCCTTCAGAAGGCTGTCAGTGAACCACGACCTGGACGCCCCATCCGAAAGAACTCCGTAGAGTGGGATAGTGAGGACAGTAAACAGTATCTCAAACTAGATGTCAAGTATATTACCGATGGAGAGGTGGGTGTGAAGGGGTTTAATCTGCACATAGACTAATGATAATAATAACAGAAAAAATAATAATAATGATAATAATTACAATAACAATACTGGTGGTGGTGGTGGTGATGGTGGTGGTGATGGTGGTGGTGATGGTGGTGATAATATCAAGATGACGATGATGATGATGATGATGATGATGATGATGATGATGATGATGATGATGATGATGATGATGATGATGATGATGATGATGATGATGATGTTGATGATGATAACAACAACATCAAAAATAAGAATAAGGAGGGCTGCATTTTGGCCACATGTTACATTTGACCTGCTAATTGAAATGATCCTATGTGCACAGGGAAAATACAGCTAGCATTAGAAGATGCCATGTTGCATGGAGGTTTAAAAATACAAAAGGAAAGCAGCAAAACAAAAGTAATTAGACAGAGAAAGAAAAATAAATCACTCCTCCTTATCTGCTCAACATAACTCATCACCCACTTACAATTATTTAATTAACAATAAATCATGACAATAGGAAATGAAGTATTTTTAACCAATTGGTGTGGTACTTTATACTTTTTGCTTTCTCTTTTTGTTTCGGTACAAAAATATAAATCATGAGTTATACTATGATTTACTACCTTCACTCTGTGTTGCACCATGTGAATTACATGTATTATTTACAATGAAACCTGTCTACACTGGCCACCGAAGGGAAACAAACAATGTAGCCTTTCTAGACAGGTGGGGGGGGGGGGGATGTTTGAACTGTCAAACATATATATATGTATTATTATATTGACTGAAAGATGGAAAGGTAATTGTAATTTTGAAGTGAGGTACTATCAACTGATATGACATAACAGTAAAGCAACATTTTACTGAAAAGAAACAAAACAACACACACACACACACACACCTATACGTGTAACTGCCGCCAAACGGGGATAGTTAAAAAGCAAACAAACACACTCCGTATACAACATGCAATCGAGGACACACACTCCCGTGTACAACATGCAATCGGGGACGTTTGTGTATGTGTATGATATTTCACCAGTAACCGGGGACGTTGGGGGTTGCATTACACCCGTGCGACCAGCGGTTTTTGGCGCGTATGTTCTGTAGAGCGCTTTATCGCCAGTACCCGCGGCGGTACGTTGTGATTTCTGGCCATTTGAGGGGTGGGCGACACGTCCCGTTTTCCTAACGTCCCCAATGCTATAGTGGAGTTCAATCTCTAGGTCCCCCCGGTTGAAGGGACCACGACACACGACAACACACAACACACAGCACACAACAGATTTCATATTATCAAAGAATCAAGTGTCTATTTTCTAAATGACTAAAAAGTATTATATTGAAATTATAATGAAGCTTTTCAATCTGCAACTCATCGAGTTATCATACAGATATTAGCAAATTGCAAAAAGATCAACTATTTATACGGAAAGCTAAATGGGACAGTCCATTGTTAAAATAGTTGCATAACTTTGATGAAGGTTTTTTTCTTTTCTTTTTTCGTCTACACAAGAAAGAGTATCTCGATTTTATGTAGGCTGCTTCCAAGTAGTGGAGATGAGCTGGACTTCCTGGCGTTACTGTCTCTTTTCTCTCTGTATTCCTCCAATCCAGGGAGTGGTCAGTGGTACTATGTTGGTGACCCCGAATGCCATCATGTTTGACCCCAATGTTAGTGACCCGTTGGTCAAGGATCGTGGTGCGGGACCCTACGGCGTGATGACCAACATGGACCAGGTGCTCGGAGCGGCCATGTATCACGACATCAGTGCCATGAGTCTGAAAACCCAAACAAGGTAAGGGCAACTTCGCTGAAGTGGAATCTCTCGGGACCCCACAAATCACTTCGAATTAGACAAAATTCAAGTTACAGTTTTGCACACAATTCTATGTTGCAGATGAAGATATAGGGAAATGGTGGCTAAAAGTATCATGATTGTATTAATGCAGGAGGGAAATGAAAAAGGTAGAGAGGGAATGGGAAATTTATGACATCTTTTTGGTCAAACTGACAGGCAGGGATCAAAAGGAAAATCTAACTGTATGAAGACCATCAAGAATTACATTGTGGCCAATTTGAGGCAAATAATGTAACACATATTTGGTCCCATTGATGAGATACGCAAAATTGAGTTAGAAACTTTGAAAAACAAATCAAAACACCTGTTGAAAAAACACAGCAAATTGGGACTGTCAAAACTTTTGAGATAGGCAATAATTTGACTTGTATAAGGTCAAGTTATACAAAGACATTCTGTAAATTCAAT
>JZLH01S0138735.1:14937-38138 GCA_001188425.1 Eucidaris tribuloides
TAATGGCCTGCTTACAACTTTACTTACTACTCTACTATACTACTACTACTACCTACTACTACTACTACTACTACTCTTACTACACTTCTACTGACTACTACTGCCTACTACTACTACTTTGACTACTACTTACTACTTACTCACCTACTACTACTACTACCACTACTATACTTGTGAGCTAGTACTGCTTACTACTACTAACTACTACTACTACTACTACTAGCTACTACTACTACTACTACTATTATTATGATTACTACTACTACTACTCATGTACCTAATTGCTACTATTGCTACGGCTGATGGCTGATTTCTATTATTATAGTAGGTACTACCGAGTACTACAGTTCACTACACCTGCTACTACTACTACTACTACTACCTTCTACTTCGCACTTTCACTACTTTTACTACTTTTACTATTACTACTACTACTACTACTACTACTACGTACAACTTTATTTCGTGCAACACCCGGTGTTTGAGCTTAGTAAATTTGGGTGTACACATTCCCTGAAGGTTGGAGGGAAAATCATTTACAGCAAAGATAAAACGTTTCCCCCTCGACAGCCCCGGCAGTAGTACGCCCAAAGATTGCACATTGAGCTGAGAAGATTAATATTAGATCAAGCAGTGGAGGTTTTCGATTCCGCTATGCGGACTCTTATTTCTAAAAATATGAAGTAATCATTGCTTGTAATTTAACAGTGCCTCCGTACCAACCGAAAACAAATCGAGACTCGCAATTGATGCAATTAGTGAAAGAATTTTATCAGATTTCCGCAAATCGATAAAACAAAACTGGTCAACACACGGTATTTAAATACAATGCTTCCTGCCAAAATACAATCATTTGCGGCCACCGCTTGTATAAAACAGTTATGTACAAAGTAGAGTTAGAACTTTAACCGCCTTGACTTTAGGTAAGCAGATTTAGCCGCTTTCGGTTTTGCGTTCGATCGAAGAGTATTTATGCTCCCACGAATGACTGAATGATTTTGTTTTTTTCTTCGTCTTTAAAAGTATACATGTGGTTCGAGTCCAGTCATTTTTGTCTGGAACATTTAAAATGATTGTAAAGGGGTTAAATCAATTGCATTGATTTAATTCTTTATATTCTTTATATTGTACAGTAATGTATTGTAATAATAACGGTGCATGTAGTGTCTATCACCTATAATTTTCGATACAAAAGAAAAAAACACAAACAAAGAATTTAGGTGGAATAATATACATTGGTTATCTGGCTAAAGACTTCAGTTAACTAAATCAAACTAAACACTGAATTATCGCATAAGAGGGCCGAAATATGTTACGAAATACTTAACATTCCCTGAAAAACATTCTTTTTAAGTTTTCCTAAATTGACCTACTCTCTCAGTACACTTACTGCCTGTATTCGTTATTTGAAATTTACAGCATGAATCAGGAAATCATGATAATTGGCATAATTAGTGATTTCAAAATCTGATTCATTGTAAGTCGAGACAGATAACTCTAAGCCATTCGCTCGTTTAATGACCCTAATATTTATTTTCAAGTTCAAAGTGATAATCCATGCTGGCAAAACACTTATTTATTTTTAGTTTACATTTGATGAGATGTTACATTATGCGTATGCTTTTTAAGTGTAATATTCTAACCCACGTTTCTTCTTTTGATTCAAAATATGAAGTATTATGGGGGTTCCATAAGTCGAATCAGTATTGCACGTATTCTAAGATTTTTTTTCAGTCGTTCTTATAATTTCGATATAATATGTAACATATTGGTCATGTAAAATGCACAGCTGTCGTGTTTAAGTGACATTTAGTTAAAAAGAGACGGGCAAACAATACTTGAATCCACTAACTATCTAACTATTCATCTATCTATTTATCTATCCAAATATCTATCTATCTATCTATCTATCTATCTATCTATCTATCTATCTATCTACCTTTCTATCTATCTATCTGACTATCGATCGATCCATCCATCCATCCATCCATCCATCCATCCATCCATCCATCTTTTTATCTATAATAACTATGTATGAATATATCTATGTCCATCGGTAAGTAACTATAGTAACTACCTATATACCTAGCTACCTAGCTACCTAGCTACCTAGCTAGATAGCTAACCTACCTACCTACCTACCTATACCTACCTACATACCTACATACCTACATACCTATCTACATACCTACCTAACTAACAAACTACTTACTAACAAAATACTAACTAACTTACTAACTAACTAACTAACTAACTAACTAACTAACTAAGTAACTAAGTAACTAACTAACTCACTAACTAACTTACTGACTAACTGACTGAATGACTAACTATAATACATTATCTATTACTAACTTTCCAAACATAATCATAGAATACCTGTATCTGTAGATATGGGAAATGCCGATTTCCATGCTAAGTTCATTGAGTTTAGACGTTTGACCTTGATCCCGTTTCATTCTTAATTTTACCAGTTGAATCACACTTGAAGATACACTTTCCACGGGCAGAATATATTCCCACGGCATTCTTCGGGGCGGTAGAATAAACCGTAAGCAAGACCCTGATAAACACAAAACGTGAAAATCGCATCAAATAAAACTATTGGAAACTTACATTTTACTGAAGTTTCATAAAGTAAAAAAAATAGACCGAAGTCCCAAAGAGATGACACAATTTTGTGGAAGAAAGGACAAGCCCACAGATAAGAAGGAAGAGTTATCCGGAACAAAATATATCAGTCATAATGACGAGAATTTTACAGTATGTCTTACTATGTAAATTATTTGTAAATCATATCAACATAATGAAACATAATTGAAACAATTTCTTCTCTAAGTTTTCTCAAATATATGTATAATATATTTATCTTTTTCTCAAATATTTATCCGCTGTTGTTGTCCATAGTCAGTGGTGATGTATAATGATGATGAAACAACCATCAAAAGCGTCATTTGGTGAGTAAACATATAATAGAAACTGTTGAATGCATACAATGTGTTGAGAGCTCGCAATTGATATAAATAAAGTTTCTGAATCAAATTTCTGGATCTAAGGGTTGTATTGCTCAGAAAAACACACTATGAGAAAAATAGGAAAATAGTTTTTTTTGTTGGATAATGAAGGGGAGAAAATAATGAATTTAAAGTGTTGTTTTTTTTCTGAGCCACACTTTATTTCACCTTTTGGAGAAGTTAGAGAACTTCGATTGGAAAGATATTTTTTTACACATTTTACGTACATATAAAAGTTACATTTTATACCCAATGTGCTTTCTCTTTCACACGTTTTGCACAGACTCTCAAACACTCTTACACAGGACCTTTAAGTTATAATCATAATACCTGACAGGATTAAACACCTTACAAAACTGAGCAGGCTTGAGGGAAATGGCTTGACCCTTTTCAAGTTTAGAAAATCGACAGAACAAAATAACGATAAATGCTGTACACTAAAGAAAACAGAACGCACTACATAAAACAACAACCCCCCCCCCAAAACAAAGGATTACAATGTGGAAGACGAACGATACTGTTATTCTTGCTGAAAATATTTACTGATAGTAAGCTGGGCAAGAACGTACTGCTGAAATCACTTTCCCCCCTTGAATTGATCAGAGTAGTTGAAATCAAGGTTATTTCATTATCTACCACCTTCCCACTATTTCATATGCAAATTTTAGGCGTGAATATGACCCCCCCCCAAAGAGAATACTGGAGGCGGTATGGAAGTTACGTAACTCCAATTTGCCATGGGGGAGCGGCGCGAAACAATGGGGCTGTGATTACGTCAGCTGAATTTCCATAACAATGGGAGACGCGAAAGGATGATAGACGTTACGTAACCCAGACAATAGAAAGGAACGGCCGAACGAGTTAAAACAAAGAAACGAGCGGAACAAAAGAAAAGGACGCCGAGGAAAACAGGAAGTGCCGTAGTCACATAGCAACAGACCCATGCCCATAGCAACAGCCCAGCGCTCATAGCAACAACGCAAACAAAAGGTACACAAGGGAAGTTGGCCTTTATATAAACCCCTATTCCCTTAACGCGTTACTCATACAGCGTGTTTCTATTGAAGATAGTTTTCCGGATGCAACTGGCTAATGGAGGAGAAGATCTCAATTCTCCCTATCGCATATAGTCGATATCAAGCGATATCACCTCCCGATACCGATATCTGATCGATCGCTCTTGGGATGTATACTTCCGGTTCGGGTAAATCGTACAGTCAAACACACATAACACGTCATTCGAACCTCGTCAAATTCATATTTACATATTAATACCTCAAACTCAAGTAAACATGCACCTGATGAACAATTTTGAAGAATGTCTGTGTGGCGATCAAAGGACTTTCTTAGTGAAAGAAATGTTCCTACGACCGGTAAACAAAGGAATGAACTCGAAATTCTCGCCAGGAAAGCCACGAATGAGAGAGGAATGCTACCACGCGCACACCGATTCGAAACGTGAACGTCGGTGTGTGAGGACGGCCGATGGCTCCGTTCATGACCTAGATAAATAAATATTTTATGAACGATGGACTTGAAAAAAAAATATTACTCGCAAGATTATAGGAAAGATTTTGACATAATCCATGTGTACTTTAGCATTCGATGTGTATCGCACTTGCGTAAACCGGATGTTTATTTCCCGAAAATTAAGGGTAACAAAATTAGAGCGCCACATGCGTTCAGATTCAGAGAGCTATATGCGATAGGGAGAATTGAAACAGACCTTCTCCGCCATTATCCGTCTTTTTAGCGGAGAAAGTTTCGCCGGTATTTATCCTGCTTTTTGTAGGATAATAGCGGAGAAAGCTACCGTAAGACGTCAATAAAAACAGACCTTCTCCGCCATTATCCGTCTTTTAGCGGAGAAGAGCCCAATAGAAACAGACCTTCTCCGCTATTATCCGTCTTTTGCCGGTGAGAACCGGACATAAACAAAACCACGTGATCGGAATTTGACCCCTGGCTGCAGCGCGCGTGTGTTTGATTGGGCATAAATTTGACCTCGGTCATCCCACAATACCACAATACCTTGCGGCAACCCAGGTCAACGGACCCTTAGCCCGTAATCGTACGATCCCGTTAGGATCGATCTTGCTTTCCGGAAAACGCAATCCAATAGAAACAGACCTCTGCTATTTGCCGGTTAAATTTTATCCGGATAAATACGGTAGGCTCAATAGCAACACGTTGATAATCAAACTGTTCTCCTTTCAACATCAGTCGGCTGCAATATGGTTCATCGCCTCTCATTTTAATCGTGTATGTACTGTATACTCTGGTGAGTGTGCATAAAGTTGTACTATACCGTCATCAATTGCATCGTCAGTGTTTTATCAAAAGTGAAATAGTTGGTAAGTTTTCTTTTCTTTTTTTATTTAGCAGAACATTTCTATATCGTCCCATTCGTTTACATGCGTTAAACCTTTGCGTGCAAAAAGGCAGGATTATCAGTACAAAGACGTATTGATTATGAAGGTTATACACCTATCAATATTATTATAAGACGCACCCCTCGACCCCCGGGAATGGTGCGTCACTTTGTCAAGGCGGAGTCGGATTTTCAATACCATGACGCACCTGTGTGTCTCGACTATGACGGACCATTTTTTACAATGACTGTGCCTAGGCCTATTTAAACGTATACAAACGACACACCCCATTCACACATGCTGTGACGGACCAAATGCTTCCTTGACAGTACCCTGCGTCATTATTTTGTTGGTAAATGACCCACACCATGAACGCACCATTCCTGGGGGTCGAGGGGTGCGTCTTACAATTGATAGGTGTATTACTCTAGCAAAAATCTACGGATTAAAGTACAGCTTGGCCGACCCCCAAACAAAACTTCAAAGCATTATCGATCTAAGGCTTCACGAGCTCGATGGTCCAAATAGGTTGAGCAGGAACTCCCTGGGTTGAGTGAGTCGATACAATATACTATGCAACGCTGTATGATTGCCTACATGTATGTGTGTGTATATGTGTAAGTGTGTGCGTGCATGCATACTTCATCACACGACGTGAACGAGTGCTCTGATCTAATTATTTCATCATCGTTATTCTCCACCGATAGTATCTATCAGACATGGCTGAGCATTGGTCGTCACTAGATGAGATACTGTATCAGAATTTACAACGAAGACGATCAAGTTTCTTACAGTTACGGCAACATACACAAGAGTGTCAAGGCAACTCCTCGACTCAAGGCGTGATATTCAAGACATTGATACACGTCAAGATGGTGACCGATCCTCCATCCTCGATGATGATGATGATGATGAGTGATGACGATGCTGATGATTTGGACGTTATTATTCCCGAAACACCAGAATGTCTGCAAGGTGTTGACAGGTCAGATGGCCACAAAGGAAATGGAGAAAATGAAAACAAAACAAAAAACGCTCCTATGCTGGATTCCATGCAGGTAAGAATAACGATTCTTAAGGATGTGAATTTGTGTAAGATACTTGTGTTTGTTCCATATACGTCAATATCGATGTAATAGATTATTCATTTGTCTCTCTCTGTATTTTAGATCGCAACTGCTGATCTATAATTTTAACCAACATGTCAGAAAAAATGAACCAGGTTTTGAATCCGCCATCTACAGCTATTCAGGCTTCGACAATACAACCAAGCTATAACCGGTTACCGGCATTGGCACGATGAACAAGTAACAAATATGCCAAGGCTCACAATTCTGACATTGTTATGTTAAATAGTCCAAGGCGGACATTATTATTATTATTTTCATTTAAAAATACTTCAATAACGTTAGTATAGGGATAATGGCTACAATACGAGGTGACGCTTTATGACGTAATTCGGTTTTCGTGAAATAGATCGACACTGTTTTGTGAGTTAGACATGTCACGTTATTTATTTCAGATTGATAATAAATAGCATCATTACTTTTATTACTGCGAGAGTTGTATATTTTGTAAACCTCATTATGATATGATAACATATGTTATGAAGAATGAATGAATAAGTAATTGATATTCTAAACATTTATTGTTCTGATATACGTATATTGTTTTATAATCTATACTTTAAAACTAGATTGACGACGGTAGTGAGTTTCCTAGCCGTCATGAAACAGCAGAAAGCCAGGCCTCTCTCCCGTCTGACGTAGATGGTGATGATGTACCATTGGCTAGTACGCAAGAGAGAATCATGGTAAGCGGTTATTCGGCACAACGCTATTTCCTGAATTGTGTAACTATTATTGATCACCGCATATCATTGTTGTAAAATATGTATTTATAAAGTTTGTGCGTGTATATAGTTTGTGCGTGTTTATGTGTATATGTGTGTTTACGAGTGTACACAAAATAATACGTGTTTTTTTGTAGTTCCACAAACTACATAATTTGTGTTTCTTTTGTTCTCTTATGACTGCAGGCATTGATCGAGGACTACTATGACGCATGCAATACTGTTTTCCGTACACGGTTCTTTAAGACAAACAGTATTGGACTTATTCCAACGTATGGTTATAGAACGAACGATCGACATTCGATCATTGCCCTGAAATGGATGAAGTGGAGTTGCCTCTCAAAAAACCCCCAAAACATTGAAATTCAACATGCCCGAAATGGAGGGGAACATGTTATCGGAAAATACGAGGTAGACGGGTACCATGCAGGCACCCAAACCTGTTATGAATTTCTTGGAGATCTTTGGCATAGATGTCCCCGTTGTTATCCACGACGGGACATATTGTCCCTGGATCTTCAGATATAGTGTTCAAGATGTGTACGATAGAACGCGTCCGATTAGCCATCCTACGGAAGCAGGGATACAATGTAGTCACTATGTGGGAGTGTGACTTTCATAAAATGACTGCCACGGATCCTGTCATGAAATCCTTTATCGAAAATGTTAAAGTGCAGGACCCATTTCAACCGAGAGAGGCATTTTACGGAGGGCGGACAAACGCGACAAAATTACACCACAAAGTTCAGGGCGATGAACGAATACGTTATGTCGATGTTTGCAGTCTGTATCCCTGGGTCTGCAAGTATGGCGAATACCCCATAGGGCCCCATAGGTCACCCTCGAATCATTACGGAACACTTTGGTAATATTGATCAGTGCTTTGGACTGGTCAAATGCAGAATTATACCCCCAAGATCTCTTTATCATCCAGTCCTACCCTACAGAATGCAGATGGGAAATTATTTTTCCCATTATGTCGTTCGTGTGCGGATCTGAAACGAACGACGACATGCACTCATACAGATGAGGAGCGATCCCAAGAAAGCGGTGAGCCTTGGTTACGTAATCGAGGAAATATTTGAGGTCTGGCAGTATGATCAGTCCTCAAAATACGACCCTACTAAACAAGAGGGCGGGCTTTTCAGCGAGTGCATTGATATTTTTTTGAAGGTCAAACAAGAATCAAGTGGTTGGCCGGCGGAATGATGTCCTTAAGGAGGGGAAATTTCACCGGAAATTCAGTCAGCTCGGTAAAAATACACTATTAAGTCCTATTATGAGAAGGAGGGGGTTTTGTTGGACATCACAAAAATCGCTAAAAACAAAGGATTGAGGGCAAGTTTGGGCAGAGAAATAACTTACCAAAAACAGTTTACCTTTGATGGACCCCGAAGAATTTTATACCCTCCTCACTAACCCCTCCATGATCATTAAACACGTCGATTTTCCGACTGAGTACATGGCCCAAGTGCAATACGTGGAGAAAAGTGACTTTTTAGAAGTCCTTCCAAATACGAATGTAGTACTAGCAGCGTTCACAACATTGCGCTCGTCTGAAGCTATACTCGTATTTGGAGCAACTTCAAAAGAATGTCCTGTACTTTGACACCGACTCCAAAAATGATCGGGTAGAGGACATTCAGACGGGTAACTTTCTAGGTGACATAACAGATGAATTGGAAAAGGATTTTGGTTTGGGCAGTTATATCACCGAACGTGTAGCGTTAGGACCCAACAATTATAGCTACAATGTGTTTTCAACAAAAGAACAACGCGAAGTAATTGGGGGTGTAAAGTACGGGGAATCACTCTGAACTGTAGCAACACAGAATTGATCACATTCGACAGTTTTGCAGAGTTGGTTTAAGGCGAACTCGCCAAACCAAAGTCAGAGACCGGGGTTGAACCTGGGTGCAGTCACAAGCAAACACAAAATTGCCCGAATTGGAAGTGGGGCCGTAGTTTCTCGAACGGAAACCAAAGTTCACCGTATGGTGTATGACAAGCGGGTCAGAATAAATGATTTTGATACTCTATTGACCACGTACCCTACTCAGTGTGAGTGTGTGTGTGTGTGTGTGTGTGTGTGTGTGTGTGTGTCTGTGTGTGTGTCGCTGTATGAGAGTGTGAGGATGACATTCAAAGCAAGTTGAACTACTGTATGAAACACTGCATTTCGTTATGTACTATGGTTACAACAACTCAGTATTTCATGTGCGTCGTATGAGGCGAACCCTTAAAACGCACTGCGTCATATCGTCAGGATCATAACTTATCGTACTTGAAAACCATTTTAACTCTGCAACAGGGCACTTGCGTATCAACTCATGATAAATAGTAATTCTCTGGAATAATTTGAAATGTATGTATTATCTTGTAATTTATGTATTTCTTTTTTAAATCATTGTAAATATATATAAAATAAGATTGATTCAAATACTAGAATAAATAAGGTATTAATATCGAAAATAAATGATTCATTGCGTACTATGTCATGGTTTACATTTTGATTGTGAGTGTCCGTGTGAATGTGTGTGTGTGTGTGTGTGTGTGTGTGTGTGTGTGGGTGGGTTTGTGTGTGTGAGTGATTTTATGTTAAACAATACATCACATATCTGACAGTAAAGTACGGCAGACACATATGAAATAAAACACATTCACACATTTGTATTTCTATTTACAATATTTTTTTCTGTTTTATTGATACACAGCAACCCAGTCGAAACATCAAATCAATTATGTACAAAACAAAAAATGACAAAAATCATAATATCATCCATATCATAAACGTAATTTATCATTTCCCCGTCCACAAATCAGGGGTCTTATCCTCAAGCTATACGTAAAACTTAACAAATTGGTGATACAGACTTTCAGTATCATACACCGGTTTATCGACTTGGTAATGTTTGAATACTAAATCTTTCACAAAGTGATCGTTTAAATGAGTGTCATCAGTAAACGCCTGACATATGGAATTCATACTTTTCCCACGTGATCGATGAATGAGATAAAATATAACATATTGTCCACACACGGTTGAAAATTCCCCCTGACGTCTGTTAGAGTTCATAATCATATTTCTAACCGTATTCCTCTCCCAGAAGTCCCGTAGATGGCGTACGCTGGGGAGTTGTCCATACGAATCAAAGTATTCTCTATTTCCATTGCCGTCAAAATAGAAGGTCACCCAATGACTGCCAGGTTGATGTGACGGATCCTCGTTAGCGACATAGGCCGAAGGTCTCGTCACCTTTTGGGTTGATAACATATCTGACGGGAAAATTGCCTTCATAAATCCCTCGGGTGACTCTATCCTGCTTGAGGACGCGGTGTATATCACTGGTGTTCATGATTACAATGTGTAGTCAAACAGTACGTTGCGGGCCCGATCTACTTCCAGACTGTCGAATTCCGCATACACGATAATTTTGACTCCTTGCTGAAGGTGAGTGCCGAAGTGCATTTCCAGACGTACTAGGTTTCCCTGCTTTTTCAGGTTGAAGTGTTGACCCGACGACAGATTCGGCGACAGATTAAAGGCGTACAGTGCGTATCCACGGTCATAGTCTTCTCGACTGATGTAGTTTCCTGTGTCTTTGAACATTTTATCTGTTCCTGAGAAGAGTGTCTGGTACACTCTCACAGAAGAGGTTCCAGGTGTGTCTCCCTACTTGGGTTGGAGTGGTTTGTATGGTACTTGTTCACCGTCGACATACAGAGCTAGGTAATGGACGTTGAAATATTGAAAGTTGAAAGGATTGTGACTGTAACTTCCGCTGAAGGCCTGGCTATGTACACATCCTCTATTCGTTTGGGGATCTGACCCAGAAAGAAGTGATTCTTCCGCAACGTCAACTCTCCTCAAGACACAGACAGTACTTTACTCATGACGCGACGGACCGGATACTTTGCCGTTCCCTTTTCAAGAGCCTTGGCATGCCCAAGCATGATCGAAGGTGACACTTTCACTTTGCGGACAAAGAGGGTGCAGTCCTAAATGACGACTTTATAGTTGGCATTAATTGTCTTCAGCAGACATGAGACAGAATTCTTTCTTACTCCGGATGAGTTTGATACGCATGTCCACGCCGTTCAGTAGATGTTTGGGTTGAAAGAATAGATCGCAATGGAGTGGCCCCATCATTTCCACGCTCTCACTCGACTGAATAAAGGCATGTCGTCTTTTCAGACCAGTATTGATCACGTCGTTCTCAGTATGGGGATCTTGGTTATCCATCCGGCCAACTGTATCTTTGTAAAACAAAGCTGAAGTAAGTTGAGTCTGCTTGGCCTCGGGTCCATAATTGAGGAGAGTTTCGATCATAGCTCTGTACGGGTAAGTGGGTGTTGACGGTGTGATGATACGTTCACTCAGACTGACGTCCACCTGACTGAAGAGAGAATGCAGGAAAAGATTCACCAGTCCCACCTGATCATCTTCTTCCAAGTTACTGCCATCAGCTTGAGTGATCTTGGCTTTGACATACAGTTGTGTTTGAGGTAAATCGATGTAATCGGTACCCGACCCTGAAATGTGAAACTCTATCGGGCCATGATTAGAAAACTGAGCTAAATGGGGTGATATTCAACCCACTGACCTTTCACTATGCTGTTTTGGGTAGGTGGTAGCGTGAAGAGATCCAACTCTGACTTAACGCATTCGCAAGAATCGTTGTGAAAAATATGGTTATGCAGTAACGGTGACGAGGGTTCGTCAAAGATGTCTGGAATTCTTGTCTGTACGCTAACTCTCCTTCGACTGGTCGCCTTGGTTGGCCGAGCTCTCCTTTTATTCATAAAATAGGTCTGACGAATCTTTCTAACTTTTCTGTTTTGCGTCGATCAGGACGCCATTCCTTCTCCCCTTTATTCTCCGTCGTACGATTTTCTTTCGTCGTTGTCCCCGTAACTTTCTACCTGTTTTTGACAGTGCCTTTTTCATGATAACTTGAGTTCCACGTTTTACCACAGGCTTTAAAAACGGAAAAGCCATTCAAAATCCTCTAGCTAAAAGTCCTCCTCATAGCCGCGTTGCCCTGAAAACACGGGTACACCTCGCCCCACTTGACGGGTATAATAGTCAGCATACATATTGGGTGATACCGGATAAGACATGATGACGTGTACAAATACAATCCAACGCAGGAGGTGGAATCAATCCAGAAGAGACGGAGCTTTCTTGCGAAAGTGTAGTTTCACGATGCCTCTTCCACGTTGAAATGGTATCTTTTGTCCTGTGGCGTCCCTTATATCGACTTCAATTGTGTCAAAGAGTTTTAGTTTTAGTGAAATGTAGTGAGGACTTTCGTAATTAATGGTGACATTGCGTCCATATTTCTCTTTCACCTAAATCGTTCGTAAAAGTGGTGCCCTGACGTCACCAACGACATGATGTTCCACGATATCCGTGTAAACAAACAGGGTATGAATCATGCTAACGTCGACTGGATATTTACCCTCTTTGCTTACCCGCATGTCTTTTCCGTCCTGAAACCGAGCATAGTTGCCACACCGCCCGTAAATCTGACACCGAAGTTAGTATCCAATACTTCCACGGTCACTTTTTGAGGAACTTCTCGGAAGTGATAACGAATTTTACCTTTGTAACTCTTTGGTAAAATCTCTGTCAAAAATGTGCGTATATCTGTGTAGTAACCATCTTGAAGAGGAAATTCTCCCCGACTCTCTCCACCGTCTTCGGTATACATTACATGGGAACCCTTATTCGATTTATGGTAGTTGTACCATCGGTGTGGATAGTGAATCTCTACCAAATCCTGTCTCCCATTGTCCTTCCAGGAGAATAGTATGCGGTAATTTTACCCTATAGTGACTTAGGGTATTGTCTGGAAACGACTGCATCGAGCTGTTACTCGGTAAAGTAACGTAGAAGGATGATCCTGATGTGTAAGCCATGGTGGTTCGTCTGTCCTATGGGTGTGATGCGTTTGAACAATGACTTATATCTCATATTTTTACCAGATCGGTTACGTAAGAATTGAATTCATCGCCATAACCTGCCCATTTCACCAGGTATTCCGTCACATTTCCTCTTTTTCTGGTCTTCAGAACACGTTCAATCCTGTAGAAATCGTCGGTAGGAGGTGTCACTTTTTGAAATTCTTCCGTGTAAAATGTGCCCTCTATGTCTTCCTCGTGATAATTTTGAGTTTAATTATACACAATTGGACTTCGATTGATAATTTGACTCACGGTGAATATTTCCTCTGTCCATTTGGGGAGGTACCCTTTTCTGAAGGGTTGCGTTGTCATAGCAATTATAACACGATCACCAATCTGCGGAACCGACTATGGGATGATTTCCTTGCAGGTTTCCTATCTCCGTACAATGTTAGCCACACATCTTTTTCGTTAGTATCCTTGACCTGAGAGGGCGCTCTTCCAATTCTCGAATTTTGTTGTTGTTGTAAGCTGAGACAAGATCTTGAAGGATGTCAATATACCTTCTGGTGCTTTTACTTGTAAAATACTTCCACATTTTCTCTTTCAGGGTCCTGTGAAATCGTTCGACCACACTGGCCTTGGTTTCATTGTGAGTTGTGAAGAAATGTATGTTTTTTTCTTCGAGTAATTTTTGAAAACTTTTATTGGTGAACTCTGTTCCTTTATCCGAATGAAGTTTATAGGGTGTTCGGCCTTCTTGCAGAATCTGTTGAAATGCATTCACAAGCGTCACTCCTTTCTTGTTTTTCAGAGGGATCACCCAAGGGAACTACAAAAAGATATCGATACAGGTCAGCAAATATTTCATTCATGTATTTTGACGTGACAATGCTTGTACATCTACAAGATCGATTTGCCATTGATGATCGATTCCATAGATAAGGACCCTGTTTCTCTTACATTGATGTCTGAGATGTTTGTGTAGGGTATATGTCGGCTGTTGTCTCAACCAGTTGCGAACGTTCTCCTTTTTGATCCGTTTCTGATGTTGTTTGACGGCTTGGTAGACAGCATCGACACCACCAAAACCGGCGGTGTGGCTTGGATCGTAATACACTTTCTTCAATACCACCTCCATCGGAATAGTCGCCTTCTTTCATGTTGACACTAGCTTGACAACAAGCTAAGACACACCGTAAACGTTTGAAACGTAAACTGATGCTAGGTGGCCAACAACCCATGTTGACGATAGTACAACGCTTTTTATAATGACACTAGGATGATATCGTATTTGATAGGACACCCAAGGGGTTGATTTATGTTTGCTATGTCTAGACCTTTTCGGGAGGTGTTGCGCTCGAGCGTACAGATCCTGAGGATGAGTCTCGTCCCGTTTGGCCTGATCCTGGCGTTTGACGTCATGTTCTTTACGCTGTTGTAACATATATTTCCAACGGTCTGGATTGCCAATGAGTTCTTGAGGGGGATGAAATTCGGTCAGAGCTTCGGCAAACTCCTGCCATCCTGTCGGTTGCACATTCTTCCGCTTTCTCAACATATCGTTTACCAAATCCACGATGTATGTGCCTTCCCTTTTCACTCCCTGTGTTACAAGTTCCCATTTATCGGTGAAGGTCAGTACCTTAGGGGGCGCTCGTTGAATCAGTTGAACAAGTTGTTCGGCTTTCTTTTTTAATGTTTTTGGCACGCTTTCTATGACTGGTTGGATTCAAGACTTTGCTGCTGTCTCATGCATTGATGAATTCTGAGAGGCACCATCTGATGAAGGGTGGGTTCGGCGTTACCCATGCTTTCAACCTGTATAGACATCGGCTGGTTTAACCTCTGATGTAGATTAATATAACCTAGTAAAGTCTGCTCATACAATTTGACTCTTTCGTCTTGCGGAATATCTCGTCGACGTAAAACAGACTGCATCTGTTCATCTAAGCCCTGTAAACCTTGGTAGGTGGGGGCCATTGCATGATACTGAGAAATCTGAACCTGTGGAGCCATTTCTTGTGGTACCAAAACCATTTTCTTCGCGTGCTACACGTATTAACGTCTTATTTCTTCCTCTTCAAGTTACGCTGCTTTCTTCTGGCAATACTACGCCTGATACCACCGATGATAAGTTCACCGAGTATTCCCAACACAGGACCGGCTAAAGCTGCGATGAAAACCCCTTTCTGCTGAATAACCTTCTTTTTCCGTTTGAGAGATACTTGTTTATTACTGAGGGTTCGCAACTGATTCTTGTACGGTTTTAATTTCCGTTTCTGTACTGCGGTTAAAGGTACGTTACCATGTAGGGTGTTGAGAGCGCACTCACAGTCTTGATCAAATCCTGTTTAGCTCCCTTCAACACACCTTTTTCTGCGTATTTGTTCCACGAGCTAACACATGAAGATAAGGGGCGTTGTCCTTCAACTTGTATGACATATCGAATGAGAGAGTTGATGTTGCAGCATCGATATATATAGTAGAAATGACAAATTCTTTCCTTGGCAACAGGTATTTATAAGTAGTTATTTACTTCATGACGTATACGTAGTTAACTTCGTGAGGGAAAATGTTGGTCCGCAATCTTATCTGGTGATCTGTATCCGGTCCGGTTTCAAGTCGATCAAAAGATACCCATTTGACTTGGCGGTGGCATCGCGGTAAGCTTCTTGTAGAAACTGGAAGTTATGAGGGTAAATCTGTTAGGATAGATGAGTGATCTGCGATGCATCTGTGGGGTTTTTAAAACAGGACGAGGTAATGAGAATTAAGGCTAAGGTAGCAACGATGGCTTTTATTTACCGGACACTATTGTATTTACGGACGCGCGTTTACGCGCGGTGATATCGCGTATCGAATGTGCGAGTCGGTGAGGGGTGATCAGAGGAAATGTATGACGCATTCGTAAGAACAAAAAAACTTAGAAATTTTTAACATCTATGACAAATACATGCCTTTTTTTCATGAAAATAATCCAAGTTTCTAATGCCCGTGCAAACGTGATGGGCTCTGTCAAGCTTGTTCTGAGAATGTCGATTTTGCTTATTTGTTTTCCGTATGTATTTTCTTCTCGCGCGAGTTTGCGTTTTGCCATTTAGACATAAACACGGTGTCCGGTATAATGGTCGGATTTTCAGCGCCGCGAAATAAAGAAATTTTTGAAGGGGTTAGTTAACTGCCGATTTGTCGGTCGGTTAATCAAGTGACTTTTTCCTGTTTTTGTTGAATTATTTATATAGACTTTGATATGAATTTAAAAAATTATGATTTTCAAGAAAATCAATCACGTTATTGTGTGAATTCTGCATCCAATTAGAAATGGGTCGGTAATAGCGATCACCGACAACGACTTTCTTTATCCTGATGAATATAGACTTTGACTGATGAGTATTACCGAAAGTTTGCGATGGTGACTCCCTTTTGTGAATAGATGCGTTATCCGTCGATCTGTATTGGCCTGAGACATCAAATCGTCAAGAATAATCAGATTACGCTGATATCGGTCAAATAACGTTTCCAGGTTTGAAGGAATACCCTCGTGAAGTTGTACGTACGGCATAGTTTTCGCCATATCAGTATACAGTGGCGTATCTAGGAAATGCAGCGCCCGGGGCAAGTGCAAAACTTGCGCCCCTTCCAACACCTGAAACAGGGGGCATGCACTGAAATGGTGCCCCTTCCAGCTCTTCCACCTTGAACAGTGTCGAAATCGCGCCCTTTCCAACTACTTTTTGCCGGTGGCTTCTAAGGTTCCACAGTGAAATTAATATTTCAATGTCTTTTTTTTCTTCCCTTTTTATTCGTTTTCCCTTGTTTTTCTCCTAACTTTTGCCCTTTTGCGCCCCCCTGAAAGTGGCCCCCGGGGCACGTGCCCCCCTTGCCCCCCACTAGATACGCCACTGTCAGTATACCCATTCTGATATTCACCATAACACAATACAATCTTTTGAAAAGGTTTATCCACCATATGATCCTGTTGTTGAATCAGTCGGGTTACAAAATTTGTTTTTCCACAACCCGTTGGACCCGCAACAATAGCCGTGAAAGGATGTTTCAACCTCACATCCATTATCACTAATGACCCACACACTTCAGAGTTATACCATTTTATAATACATTTTCAAAGTATGTGTCATTCAGAATGATGACAACCCACAAATCAATCATCCATGCATAAATAACCACTTTCTCCCTCTTTCATACTTAGATTTGGTCACGTGACCACACATACACATACACATACACATACACATACACATACACATAGACATAGAGATACACACATACACACATACACACACACACACACGTGCGCACGCGCACACAAACACATACATACGCACATACACGAACGCACACACACACACACACACACACACACACACACACATACACACACAAACACAGAAGCGTGCACACTAACACATGCACACACGCGCGCACACAAACACACGCATACACGTATGAACGCACAAACTGAAAAGAGGTGACCATGCATGGAAATTCACGTGACGTCATTACACCCCATTGTTCTCCTCCCGGTCCCCATTGTTACGCTAATTTCTACCCCCATTGTTATTTATATTGCCCTCCCCATTGTTATGCAAATTTGTATTATGTAACTTCCAAACTGCCTTCAGTGCTCTTCCCTCCCCCCCCCAAAAAAAATCTTATGTTCACTTTTTATTGACCTCATGTTCTTTGCCAACTGAAGCGATGCGGTAATTAAAAACTGCATTCAATATTTATCTAACGATATGTAGAGAGTCTTGTTTCGATTTAATGTTGTAGTGTACATTTGAAATCATTTGAAGATTTCAGGGGTGAAAGTGAGATACAGAGAGTTTAAATTTCTGTTACAATTGAAAACAAATCAAGCAAATACGATTATAACATTTTAATACTACGGTGCTAAGACATTTAAACTTTGCACTAATACATGTATATTTGTATGGAATTTGCTTGTCAATTCTTTAGTAAGTTAATACGCAGAAATTATTTCATCGAAGTATGCACTCCTTTTGTGTCCTTATATAACTTTATTGTCAGTACATAGTTTGGCAACGTGAGATGAATATTTTTTTAAACACTTCGTTGGGTGTGATTCATGTAATGCAAATCTGACAAAGCTCGCTATCGCCTTTTAAAGGCAGTGAATTTCATTTGCACCCCTCGTAGTAGTAACATTACCCATGCCTTTATGCTATTTGTGGAGGACATGACCGTCAAATCTGAAGATCAGTTATTACCTACAGAATTTTAAAAATGTGCAAAGAATTGCTATTTAGTTTATGTCTTACGCTAGGAATTTTTGTCTCTAGGAGACACTAATTCAAATCAAGTCTAAAGGTCACCGTAATTCCACTAAAACTGAGATTTTAGCTTTTACACTTAGCTAGATATTCTTCCACAAACCAGTGCATGTACACGAAACTGGGGCGTTAAATTTAACATCGAGGGTGTTGCACAGTATGAATACCGGAAAAGTGTTGATTTTTCAACACCCATTGTGTTAAAGCCAATGCTCTTGGTGTTTGAAATAATTCGTTTAATGTTAAAATGACACCCGTGGTGTCAAAATTTTACACCACATCTGATATCTAGGCCTGCATTGTGCAACATTGTGGGTGTTAAAATTTAACACCCAAATTTTGCAGTGTGTCTGCCTTTAAATGCCTCCAGTCTGCTCGCTTCAAGCCTCTGTAGTTTTAATCTAGTAAATTCGCATGACGATGAATCACGGCTAATTTTGACGTCTGTGGACGATATTGATATGAATGTCTCGTGATCAGCTGGGACTAACCCACTGCAGTTTCGACTGATAGGCTATTCTGATATGGGGGAGGTTGTTCAACACTGTCGAGCGGCCAGAGGCGCCGATCCGTGGGGGGGGGGGGGGCAGGGGGGGGGGCGATCGCCCCCATGAAAAAATTGGAGGGGCAAACATATCGATGTTGAAAAATTCATAATATGAAATACGAGGATATGTTTAAAAAACATTGGAAAACACTATAAAACCATTAAAGACACTATATAACACTGTGGAAGACCCGTTTTAAAAATTGTCGAACTTTGCTATCTGACATATTTGACAGTGTTTGAATAAACAAATAAACACCCTAGAACACAAAAGTTTGGACAGTTATGCTGTCACTAGTACACTATGTGCAGATACAAATTGGCACATTAATTTTATATCGGGCGATAGGAAATCTGCAACACAGCAGTCAATGGAGAAAAGCTGGAATGGTCTCTCAATGATTTTCACTTTTTAAAGCACTTGATGATTGTTTTACACTGCAATTTTTTCAGGGCTTCATTTTTAGACTGTATCAAAGACACTAGTAGCATTGGGAATTATGTAGCTCAGATTTTTTAAAACTGGAAACATTGTTATACAGTGCCTTTAAACTTAGTATAAAAATACTATCAAATATACGAAATGGTCAAATTTTCGGAGCGCTCCGCGCGCAAAATTTTGTATTGCAATTTACGAAAATTTTTGACATTTTTTTTCACTTTTGCCCCCCCCCCCCAATCCGAAACATGGATCGACGCCCCTGTGAGCGGAAAAATAACAGCGTTGTAGCTCAGATTTTTACTCGGAACTATGAATTCACCCTCTGAGGAATGAAACGGGAAAGGAGTTCGGGGGTAGGGGAATATAATTTTTTTACGGAGGTGTTAGTGTAAGGTCCGGACCTTGAACCCGTAATCCGTCTGTAGGGAAACATTTTAGGAAAAAGTGTCCATGTTTAAAAATTTCTCGCAAAATGTAAACCCATGTTAAAGAATTTATCATAAAAAACGGTAAGTAAATGTGAACCCACGTTTATGGATTTTCGTGTGAAAAATCAACACATTTGGGTGACACATCCGCGCATATAGCGTATGGAAGTTATGACGGGAGTTTGGGGTGGGGTGTCATTACAAATGTCTTCATGGTAACATGTAGCTGACATGGGATGGTAATAAGCTCTGCTACATGCAGTAGCGGAGATTTTATGCCACCGGGGGGGGGGGGGTACGGAAACACAGAAGGCGAAATAATAATACCCTCGGGTGGGGATAAACGCCTCGAGGAAACATATAGGCCTATATTGTTACAAAATGTGACTTTGAACCCACTTGTCTTTCCCCAACATTTTAGCCTATTTTCATAATATTTATCTGTTGAATAGGTTCACAGATAACAAAATCCATCAAAAATGCTAAAAAATAATGTGTTCCCCTAGAAACAATCGAGGAGGGGGGGGGGGGGAGACATGTCCTCCGTATTCCCGGGATCGCCGCCCATATATGTACATGACTGTATAGATGATTCCCTCTTTCTATACCTTTACGGCAAGTGTGACGGGGTTGAATGTGCTCAATTACAATTGCAAAAAGAAAAGAAAAGAAAAGAGAAAATAGACAATAACTATACAAATCTTAATCCCTCTTTGGTCTACAATTAAAAGTTTGCACCATGCGACAAGCATTCTGACGGTGACTGAGGGTATCCCTTAAACCCTTCAAGTATTAAATGAAAGGGATTATTCAGAGAGGTGACATGCGATGTAATAGATTTTTCATTTGTCTCTCTCCGTATTTTAGATCGCAACTGCTGATCTATAATTTTAACAAATATGTCAGAAAAAATGAACCAGGTTTCGAACCCGCCATCTACAGCTATCCGGGCTGCGACAATACCACCAGGCCATCACTGGTTTCCGGCATTGACACGATGAACAAGTAGCAAATACCAAGGCTCACAATAACTGACATTGTTATGTTAAATAGACCAAGGCGGACATTTTTTTTTAATGATTATTTTTAAATGAAAGGGAAAAATGCACCCAAACTCTGTTAATGCATCCCAAACTCCACAGACTACAACGATGACTATGATGTTGAAAGAGTTGATAAAATTCTTTATCCTCCTGTCTAAAAAATGGGGT
Organism: Eucidaris tribuloides; assembly: GCA_001188425.1. Lineage (NCBI taxonomy): Eukaryota > Metazoa > Echinodermata > Echinoidea > Cidaroida > Cidaridae > Eucidaris > Eucidaris tribuloides. The sequence continues at coordinate 36,029 of JZLH01S0138735.1, forward strand.
GTATACCGTGGTTATTATTTGCCAGTGTAGAGTTTTAAAGCCCAAGTTTAGTGTTGGGGATTTTTTTGTTATTTGAAAGCTTTATGCCCCAAAGTCATACCCCTGCAATAATAGATTCTGAATGTCTTTGGTTTTTTTTTAATTAGTTAATGAAAAATCTCGGGGGGACCCGACATTTTCGACTATATTATTTTATTATTATAGCATCCAAAGGCCCAGTTATTAAAAAGGCTTTAAGCGTTGCATGCTGTTATACCTCAATCTGAAAGGAACACGACTACTGCTTTTCAGATGAGGTATAACTCATATAACCTCTTTGTCTTTAGTTTTTTAAAATTAATTAGTGAAAAAATGTCGGGGGGGCGACCCCCGACATTTTCAGCTATATTTTACATTATAGCATCCAAAGGGTTAAGAAGGTTATATGAGCTATACCTATCTGAAAGAACAGAGTCTCGCTCTTTCAGATGAGGTAATACACATGTAACCTTAAAGCCTTTTTAACCCTTTGGAGCATTATAAATAATTAAAAATATAGTTAATATTAGTTAATATAGTTTAATATACTTAATATAGTTAATATAGTTTATACATAATATAGTTAATATAGTGTATATTGATATATGTAATAAAAAAAACTAAAGACATTCAAATCTATTATTGCCTAGGGTTATGACTTTGGACATAAAGCTTTTCAAAATTAACTTAAAAATTCCCAAAACTAAACTTTGGCTTAACGCCCCAAAACACCAAATTTTGCGGGTTTTTATTTTTTTTATTTCGTTAGGCGTTCAAGAATTCAAAGTGCGTGCCAAATGGCTTTTCGGCGTTATTTTGGCCTTTTACAATGGCATACGTAAAAAATCAGTATGAAACCCGATTTTCATTAAAATAGGTGCAATTAGGGTCCCAAAGTAGCAGCGCACATGTACTTCACGTGCACAATGTGGTTGTGCGTAAACCACGGCACCCAAATTTTTGGCCGGGTCAGACTGGTTTCAAAGGTGATATAAATTGATTACAACGTTATTTTACCCATGTCTGGAGTATACGCTACCCAGAAAATGCATCCAATGCGAATTTGGCGGGGTTTTGCCGTGTAATTTGACGTTTTGAGAATCGGAAAACCTGGCAAGTCAAGATCAGTTGTGTGTATACGGAAGGGGTATTGGGGAGACGTGAGCTTTATATCCCCTTCTGATTCTGTTCGGAACAGAATCAGAAGGGGGATAAAAAGCTCACGCAGCTGTTTAAATTAGAGTACAGTTTAAACGTGTAGATTGATTGAGTAATAAGCAGAGCATAAAATTTGTCATCGCACAGTGGGAAAAAGTGACATACATGTAATTGTTGTTCTGTTTCTCGAATCCCAGAAGCAGACTTTTATCAAAGAGAAAATATACCCTGTTAAGACATGGGCGTGGTATTATAATGGTTATGTTTAAAGGGAACATGATCTAAACCACCAACATGATGAAGTATTTTCATTTTACTTTCACAAAGTTTTTACAAGACTGAGAAAATTTTGTATAACCAGAGCAATATCGCGTTTAGTAAACTAAAAATGGGAGTTCTATGAATAGTTTGTCGTCTCCTTTGGGGACCTCTTTTAAGAATACAATGGGAGAACCGGAAATTGTTTCTGACATTTTAAGCTGTTGACGTGACAAGGGAGATGTGGTGAACCCTTCTCAGGATTATTCCACATCAATCTTTACATGCGTAATCCTGTAACAGTGTTTTAGATGTGTTCAAAGATGGGAGCTTTAAACTCCGTTTATCATGTATCTGAAATATCTTACAGCTTTTAAATCTAGTTGCACCCATACGTCTTCACGGTTTCAGGAACCATCTAGTCAGACGTGACTCAAATTTGGGTTTCCATTGTAACAAGTATTGTAATACATTGTCAACCAACAATATTAGTACACGGGTATACGTGTATAGTGTGGTAAACTGAGCGTGTTTACAAGGGTCACGTACATTTTACTTGTTTGAATGTTGTTCATAATATAGGGCTATAGTGCCATTTTGATCCAATATGTTTTAGTACCATCTTCTGAAAGAGTAGGTATACCACGACAATATGACACAGAAACTTGGTAAGTAG
>JZLH01S0138735.1:58155-72408 GCA_001188425.1 Eucidaris tribuloides
CGGGCTGTGGTGTGTAGGTAGTGTGTGTGTGTGTGTGTGTGCTGATGTGACGCTTGCCGTGGCGTGTGTGTTTGTAGTGGTGTGTGTGTCTGTGGGTGGATGGTGGTGGGGTCGTGTGTGGTGTGTGTGGTTGGTGGTCGTAATGTGTGTGTCTTGCTGTCCTTTGCATGTGAATAGTTGCTTGCATGTATAAAGACTGAGCAGCGCGCATCCTACAGATTTACCAGATTATAAAAGGGAGACACCATACACACCTAATCGTGGAATCAGTTAAATAATTTTTATGCGGCAAATTAAGCGAATCGGAAAAACAATGGCTTAAATCAATTTAAAATGGACGAGGAGTGACTATACTCTTCAAAATCGTTGCATTACACTATAGCCTGTATCCACGTTACCACCTGGATAGGACTTACATCGCGAATATTTGAAATGCGGTCACCCCTTGGCCTTTTACCATGTTGCACACATCACCTTTTTTCCAAGTATTTTAGAACTGTACTGGTCGTTTTGAAATGATACACTTCAGGTTGACTCCGTGGGCCTGATTTCTGTAAAGGTATTGATGAAATTAAAAAAACAAAAACCATCTTTGTTCACAGCCTAGTATTTCAAAAACACATACAGCTCGTATAAGTTATTGAATTAAATGAAAAACCAAAAGTGTGTGTGTAGTGTATGTGATGTGTATATGTGTCGTGTATTGTATAAGTGTGTATATTGTGTTTATATGTTATCGTGTGCGTGTATCGGTATGTATGCGTGATCATATTTTTGTTTTTGGCCATCTCATATTCAACTCCATCCGTTTTTTATGTTATTTATAATTTTGTGGCAGCGAATGGACCATTCCAACAACACTTTCTTCGCGTAAACTAAACAGGCGCGGTGGCATGGCCCATGGTATTATTTTTTCTTTCCAGAGGGGCGGAGGATCAGCGCGCCCAGGGGTGCGGGGTCAGCATTTGTGATTGGGGACGCTAATCACTTGAATTGTTGTTTCGAATATTGCTCCACGGCTTGGCGGACACCGAAAAATTCAAACGGCCGAACCATTTTAAAGACGTCCGTCCAACTGTGGGTTTAATTGTACTGCCTCTAGTCCTTTTCATGAACCTCGGTCCGCGTATGTAATCCCACATGCATTATTAGGTGTCCCGGTTCCTTTAACGTCGCTGCCTCTCGTAGGATTTCTTCACTTTAACCTTGAAAGAAAAGTCATGTACTTATTTGTAATAAAGGGTTTTGTTTTCCCACACGTCACAACGCTTAACCTTTCACTTTGCTTAACTTCAGGTTCCTAAAGTAATGCCCTGGAGAAATTTGGCATTATTGTCTAAATTGAAAAAAAAATATTATATTTGTTAAAAAAAACAAAGAATACTGTTTTTTAAGCCTCAGAACTATTACCAATTTTGAGTATTAAATTTTGACGTCTCAGTATAATTCTACTGATGGGATTTTCCAAGAATGTGTAAGAGCAGTTAACTATGTCCCAAATATAGGCGCAGATAATATTAGTATCAGCATACCGCCGCAGCGCAGGCATGCATTTATGGTCTCTTCGATGGGCATAACTAATATTCATTTGCATCATTTCTGCCTTATTCTCTGCGCGAAAGCGAAGAACTAAGATGGCACACGTCAACTAGGGTGCAAATATAACGGGTAAGCGTCGTAAGGAGGAGCCGGTGAAATTGTGTGGAGTGGAATGTAAAGTTTCATGTGTTTGTTCGGCCAGAATTGTCGGAGATTTGGTTCGAGAGAGAGAGACTGACTCAATCAGCTATAGTTCAATTAGACGCTTGCAGCAAAAATGGTTAAAATTTCTGTATCATTCCCCGTGTATACACTTTGGAAAAGCCACCCTTTCTCTTCAACCATTTTTGAACCACCTTAGCAGTTGCTACAAGACAGTATCTGCGCACATTCGTACAATTAATTGAACAACTGTAGTAATGTTGTTTTTTTCCTTCACTATGTGCAGCAGGAGACACTAAAAAAATAGCTAGTTTGCTTAAATGACATCTAATAGAAAAATTACTAGTTTTCCATACACAAAAAGGAAAGCTGAATTCCAAGAAAAGGTGAAAGAACAACTTGTTATTATTTATCTATCCGCTCAACAATATATTCAGCGTGTAAAGAGTTAAAATATTCCATATGCATCATGCCCTTATTTGTTTGTGGGTATTTTCCGAATTCAGCAAGTACCGGACCAAATGAGGGCAACGATATTTCTGAATACTATATTACTGATGAATATATTTCCCTCGAGACGTTTTTCCAATTAAGGCTAATTGTTTCCATGACCGAATAATAGAGTATAGCCGTCAATGACTGTTACTTTCTCAAAGACATCATTTTACCAAACTCATAATGCTTTTGAAATAATAATAATTCTTATTGTTATTATGGTATTTTATAATGCACCAAAATTCACCTAAATAGGTGCTCATGGCGCAAATAGATATATGAAATTAAATTATACACGAAATATAACACACCTGGAAAGAAATAAGGTGAGATTCATAGTTCAAAAAGCAATTTTCATGAGCTAAATTTTCAAAACTGGGAGATAATTATAACTCCAAATTCTACAGAATAATCGGTTTTAATAGTTTTGCATTCAATAGTACTGCGCGTGAAGAAACCCATGCATTCCAATTCTAGGTTCTATCCCACATATATTCGTTTACACTGTGTAGGCGTCCACAAAATCTATCGACTCTGGCAGAGGATATCCTTCAATATTCTTCCAACAACACCGAGAAGGAATCTTGCTTCACGCGTAGAATTCGATTTCAAATACATTGTCTATTTTTAAATGTAATATTGTGCATTATTCCAAATCCTCGTCGGAGTTCTATGGCTGAATCCCCGGCCTTGTCCCACGGTGCTTTTCATCACGCGGAGATATTGATTTTGTTTTTCTTCGAGCAAGAATTCTCTGCATCTCGATCGCAAGCACGGTATAGTACACGCGACGTGCATCTGGGCAAAATGAAGAAGATATGGATTTAGGCCTGCCATGTTTTTTTCATTGCGTTGAATGATAGCGAGGGAAGATTTAGACGAGATACGATGGCGGGGTTTGGTAGCAACCTGGGGACGTCCCTTGCCCATCACAAATTATTACTGGTAACTGCGTCTAGGCGACAATGATTATAAGCTGGTATTTTCGAAAGCGGACTAACTTAATCCCGTGACTATCTCTGGGATGTTAGCCGACTGTTTTATGGAACACCACTTCAAACAATATTTATTACATGTTTGGTACCCTAATAGGCCTAACTATGGATTTTTTTTGTCTTGAAATGGATTCAGAATTTTCATTTTTAGCACATATTTCTAATATTAGTTCATTTTACTTCAAATTTCAATGATTAAACATGAAATGGATGTGTTAAGACTCAGCGTTCTATTGAACAGGCGACTAACAGTCAAAATTTAGTCAGTGGACTAAGTCAGGCCGCTTTCGAGAATACCAGCCATTGACTTACTTGAACCCCTCGAAGACTAGACACGAGATAGCTCGTCTCGAGGTCTATATGAACGCATCGTTCACAAGGCAAAATCAAACGCGTCTTCAACGGGAAATCCAACGACTTGTGGGGACAATGCCTGAAATTGTGAGATCAATCGATGATATTTTAATGACTTTACTTTAACCAGTTGAAGACTAGACACGAGATATCTCGTCTCAAGGTCTATGGAAAATACACGTTCAAGCATAATCAACCCGTCTTCAACGGAAAAAAAATCCAACGGTGCTGTGGGACAGCAATTGATCTTACATTTCTGGAGACTTACCTGAGATTATTAAACACGTTTTGGTAAGAGGCAGGACATGTCGTGTGTACACATAATCGCCCTAGACAGGTTAATACAACAAGACTGTGATTATTTGACCAGTATCTATCCATTTATTCTTAAAAGCCACAGGCTAACATGACCACAGTTTTAAAAAAAATGTGAGCTACACAATCCACCATGTGTCTTTGATAAGGTCTGAAAATGAAGCCCTGAATACAAGTGCATTTTTAATTGATTATTAAGTGCTTTAAAAAAGTGCAAATCTACGAATACTCACGTTGACCGAATTTACCATGCCCATTTCTCACATAGACTTACTCGTGTTAGATCTAGTTTTCTATACTCTACCGCAGTGGAAATTCATTGGTAACGTTCATTCATCGTATCTTCCTAGTGGCAACATAACTTTCCAACGTTTTTGTATTCTAGGGTGTTTACTTGTCCATTTAAGCACTACTACATCATGCTCATAATATGGAATACTTAAAAACATTTTAGAATTGCCATTTTTCCGTGAACGGTACGTCTGGGATCAATATTTGTTCACCCCAGGTGAAACAATTATAATCCAAGTATTTCAGGAATTTTGAGCATTTTGTAGCGTCCGACTCGACACTAAACCTGTGTTTATAAAGGGCGGTGTTGTTGTTGTTTAGTCACGTGGTGGTTACGCGCGTTATTAGACTTGTAACAGACACTATTCTGATGTTACTTTAGTGATAATGACATTAGATCAAATTTATAGTTTCTGTGTAGTTTTTTAAATTACTTTATTTAATGCTTTTTCATGATTTTTGTGGATTTTTTAGAAAAATAAATATATAATTGTTATCGCTCAAACGTACTTAAGTTTTTACTATAGTCATCTCATGAAATCCAAAAATTGCTTCACATACTGCTTTTTGTGAAATAAACACTTGTCTTGAAAATTTGGACGATATAGGATCAAGAACTTAAGTATCAACAAAATATTCCATAATTACGAGCAGGAGTGTATGTAGCTCAGATATCACAGTTTGACAATTTTTTTAATCGAAGCTCCACAGTGTGAGCCTGGTGTCTTTAATACAAATAGACTATGATTATTTGACAAGTATCTGTCCAGGATTTCAGATGTTGTAAAGAAAAAAAAATATTCTTATAGGTTTTTCCATAACTTCACGTCCCTTTAGACGGACCTGTACCTGTTTTGAGCACGAGATTTCACTTATTTTTATTTATTTATTTATTCAAGTTTGATTTAAAAGCAGGGTAGTCCCATTCAGTTTCAATAGAAACTGCTCTTCAAGAGAGCCCTGCGAATACATAATGTACAAGAACATACATATAGATCATACACAAATCACAACATATAAACAAATATTGATTGATATAATACGAAATAAGTATTAATTGATATTATATTAAATATAATGTGGTCCTCCACGGCTGGGGAGGGGGCTTCACAGAGCATATCAAAAGATTATTTATCCTCAGTTTCTGCATTTCTTAAGTTCAGGAACGGCTGTAAACCTGGATCATTGCATCATCTTTGTTATACTGTTAGAAGCCCCCCCCCCCCAGCTATGACGCGTGTCACGGTTTCGAAACCAAACAGGTCCATATACTGCCTCGCATCTTGGTGCATAACAATTGGACGGAATTCCTGCATGGTATATACACAGTGAGGGTCGTCAAAACATGCATTTTTTTCTTATTATCTCCCTCTATGATGTCAATTAAACCATAGATATGATGGCTTTCATATCAGTATATTACTCAGTTCAAAGTAAACTAAAATGTGTCTGTCCACTCTTTGACAATTACTGATAGACAAGCCCATACTGCTTTTGTAGTTTGAGTACATGACCTCTTTTTTCCCGGACTTATGGATAGCAAGTAAGGTATCAGGTGTATCATTATGCGGGACCTGGTATAAATACTTGTGTAAATGAAGTATTTAATTATACATATAAAGCACAGAGAGTTTGCCTGGGTTTGTGTCCTTGGGTAAAACACTTCATCCTCATTATCTCTCTCCACCCACGATTGTATAAAATATGGGTTCCCGAGAGGACTAAGAAGACAATTTGTGAGTAAATTTTGCTTTTGAGCGCCTTACACAGGTAGGAACACTCCACAGGGAGCGGAGGTGGCGCGATTTAAGTGCAAGATTGGCAAGGCTCAAAATATCAAGGGCTATGTGAAGTCGTATACGAGACAGCGTCCGCGCGCTGATACAAGGGTATAAAACTTTCTTTTAACCATCTTAAAAACAATGACACGATTGGGAGAAATTATTTTTAAAAAGCCTCTATAACCAAATGGTTGAAAGATATTCTAGTCTATACACGAGCTAAAGTGTGTCTTCTGCCTGGAAAGAGTAGTCTTGAATTTGTTTACTAAAGGAGAATCAAGAATGAGCATAGCAGCAGTGAATTTTCCTTGTGACCCGAGGGAGAGAAATTAATCCCTTAGAAAGCTACGCAACAAATTTGTCTGTCACAAGTTATAATGACGTTCGTTCTCTTAAAATTAGTCAACCTTTGACGACAAAATTTTCCAGTAGAATTCTTGCATAGTTAACTTAATTCTAGAATAGTTTTGCCCCAAGTTGAGGACTACCAACAATCATGTCATTTACCTTTAAAGAGCAGTGACATGATTGAGAGAACGCAAATGAATTGAAACATATACTGTACCATGAAAGAACTGACGACAGTATGAAAACAGGCTGGAAGGATTTTGTCCTGAATTTGTTTACTTGAGGTTTAAGCATGAATTTTCCAGTATTAAATCAATCTTCGGCCCTAATAGAAATTGATGCGATACAAAGCTGCACAATTTTATCGTCAGAGCATTTTCTGATGATAAATGTACAATAAAGCGGGGAAAATATATGACTATGAAATTTACAGCAGAAACTTTAAACAGTACACTTGATTCTGGGCTGGAGCGTTGCGTCCTTATTTGAAGGATTATTTCCAATCTTGCTATTCCTCTTCAATAAACATTGAACTTTTGAACTCAAGATTTTTTTTTCAATGGCTGTCTACTACACAATACCCACGTATCTATGTTGTTAATATGTTTGCAGTTACGGTAATAATATTAATTTGAAATGAGGACTCAACCGTAAAATGTCATTCACTCAATTATACTTGCTCCGCCACTCCCAGCATTGTCACTTTCACTGAAACACTACTTGTGTGTGTGTGTGTGTGTGTGTGTGTGTGTGTGTGTGTGTGTGTGTGTGTGTGTGTGTGTGTGTGTGTGTGTGTGTGTGTGTGTGTGCGTGTGTGTGTGTGCGTGTGTGTATGTGTGTTTCATGTATGTAACTTGTAATGGGTGTGTATCAGTTTGTATACACGAAATTTCATTATCTCGTTTTTACACTGCGCAGTGGAAATAAAAGCAATGAATCAAACAGTATCAATGTCCTTTATGGATGACTGGACAGTTTAAATGGTATATAGAGGTTCATTAATAATCACTTCTCTCTCTAAGTCGATCGATTAATTTTGATGTCCTTGAAGTGTTCTTTCCATGTGTATTTAAACGACATGTTTAACTCGGCATTTGTAACTTTTACTATCTCTCAGGTCCATCCTGTTTTCTTTCGCCTTTTTTGAGATCCTATACAGATATGAATACACTGATGACTCCTAAACCAAGACTGATTAGTGCATCCTCAACTGTTTGCTTGTTTGCTTGTTTGTTTTTGTTTGTTGAAAGAAAATATTTATCATCCGATAACTATTATACAATACTTGGCATTAGTACAGTGACGACCGAAAGTATCGTCACTTTCCGAACGCGTGCAAATGCGATTCCAGACACGAATTCGTTTCAATTATCGCAAGGCACGCATTTACTGCGCTGGTTTTGCGTTTCATCGCGTTTGAACATCGATTCATGAAACGCGTTTTAGTAAGCGCGTTTGGAACGTGACGATACTGTCGGTCACCACTGTAGAGAAGATCACGTGACCGGAAAATGATAAAGGGATGCTTGTAATACAGGAATTGCTTTGAATTCGCTGCCATAGTATGACGTAACTTGACCTCGGGTCACGCTCACTTCCTTGACAATGGTTCACGCACTTTCCATAACAACGTATCACTCATACAGTTTACACGAAACTTCGCTATGACTGCCTGGAAATTTCCCTCAAAATCAACAATTGTAGCAAAAAATTAGGCAAAAGACATTATTTCTATAAAGGATAAGTTATCTGAGAACACACTCCAGTACCTGAAATTCCTTAATTTTGTCTGCGTTTCGGATAATTACTCGTGAAAATAACACATTTTTCCGTACTTTGACACGACGGCCATAGCGAACTCACGGCCGGTTCAGTGTTCATGTCGCGCTCGCGCATCGCGTGAACCAGTTACCCATGGTTGCGGCTGGTTGACCTCGGAGTGACGTCACGACTATGGCAGCGAATGGGGACACGGCATATAAGCCCGGGCGACAATTACTCCGACAACGAGAATCTCCGAAGACAAAGAGTTGGATTTAGTGTTCTCAGTGGGATTCGGTCCTATTGAGGATCTTCTTGGGTCTGTGATAATGCCGGTAACTTTATTCATTATGTATTATAATATTATTATCGGCCTTTCCATGGGCACAAGAATACATTAGGTTTAGGAACTGGGTCAGGATAAGGATCTGTGTTGAAATCTGGTAGCATTTTGGCACCACAGCCGTTGTCTCCGTGGCATGTGTTATACAGTGTGTCTAAAAAAAAATGGTCCAATCGATTTTTTTTAAAATGTATGAAAAACATGTACAAAATAGTCAAGTTAGGTATTGTCATAAAGCTCAAAGGCCATACTTTCTAGTACAATTTATTTTATTTCATTTCGTTGCTTCAATCCCGAGATATATTGAATTTTCTGCAATGATGCAAAATCGCGTTTGTCCCAGTATACTGTATGTGCCGTACGAAAGGGCTAATATGAATGATATGTGCAGATTATCATGATGTTAGTGTGAATGCAGTCTGGTAAACAGAAGACATGAACATGTGCAATATCATTCCGTGCGAGTAAGGGTTATTTGTATTTGATTTTTTTTAACCCCACAACTATTTACTAGATATCAGAAATATACAGATTGAAAGGAAACATGCATTGATTACTTGTTCTATTATTGATTTTTGTAATTCAGTTTTCATGAGTTCTGTAAGTAACAATACCACAACTTCAGTTGTCGTTATGACCAATGCACAAAAGTGGGACAAACGTGATTTTGCCTGACTGCACAAAAGTAATCATAATATTTGACTTATAAAAGCAAATTGGATGGGATTAACTTTATCAGAAAGAAAATTGATTCTGCTTTGATATCATACCAACCACACATACTTTTTGAGAATATTACATACCTTAAATAATTTTTCCAACGATTGGACCATTTTTTGAGACGCGCTGTATATTCATTTTGGAATCTCAATGTCCCTTTGTTCTTTTTGACCGTTTAACTCAACATGAACCGCTGACCTAATTTTTAGGCGACTTACAGAGTTAAACCTGCGGATTTTGTGTTGTTTTGTTTTTACTTGAGGCAGGTTCTCGAGGGATGCCTCAAGCTATTAGAGACCAACATTTTCAAAGGGCAAGGATGTAACAAGCATGAAGACGGATTAAGTGATTTGTCTGCGTATGGTTTTAGTGAGTTTTACGAGCATCGTGTGTTCCTTCGACACATTGTAGCCACCTATATCTAATTTGTAATGGATCCTAGACAATCTCGTGCTATAGTCATCTGTAGTTTGTTTCATTCATCTTCGTCAAGGTGTTCCCAGCATTTGTACAATTTACAAACAACCGCTCACTCTCAGATAGAGACTAAGACCGAAGAAGAAATATTATATGTATTCACAAAAAAATGAGAATAAATATAGAAAAATTTGCATTTTTAGGGAAATACAAATTTAGTTATTCATTGTTTAGTATGAATTCGAAATTTCCACTAATACATTCACTTCCAAAATATCCCTATAGCGTGGATAGGTCAAATGTTCACATACGTACCTACCTGTACATACATACATGCATGTACATACTTACATACATACATACATACATACATACATACATACATACATACATGCTATACTCACATGTTCACAGAATTATGCACGCATAAGTACCTACATATATAAATACATACGCTTAGCTAAAGACAAATTGGAAAACAATGAATAAACACATCCCCGCCTGTCATAATTAAGGGGATATTGCTACAACTACCCACTCCCCTTTGGACCGATTTTTTTTTCTGATCAGCTCAAAATAGATGACTATTTTACTATTACAGACGACTTACTTTTTTGCATGTCAGCTCAAAAGTGATAAGATCTACACTCATGCTCATAATTATGTAATATTTTGTTGATACTTAAGTTCTTTCTCCTATATCGTCCAAAATTCTCAAGACAAGTGTTTTTTTCACGAAAAATGCACTATGTGAAGCAATTTTTGGATTTCCTGAGATGACTAAATTAAAAACTAAAAATACGTTTGAGCGCAATAACAATTACATATTTATTTTTTTTAATCGACAAAAATCATGAAAAAAGTATTACATTTAAAACAACAACCCCAAAAAACTGAAATGTATATATATGAATCTCTATATTTCATCTTCATCACTAAATAAAAATATAGATTTAGTTAGCGTATCAAGTACTGATATATTAATAAATAGGCTGCGTGCGGTAACCACCACTGTTGACTCAGACAGACAGACGAAACAATGACCCTCCATTTAAAACACAGGTTTTAGTTTGTTCGATCGGGACGCTACAAAATTGCTCAGCATCCTGGAAATTCTTAGATTATAATTGTTTCACCTGGGTGAGCAAATATTAATCTCAGATATACCGTTCACGGAAAATTGTAACTTCTAAAATGTTTTTAAAATATTCCATAATTATGAGCATGAGTGGATATAATTTTGAAATTACATAATAATACAAGTGATAATGCACAAAACAATTTTGTTTGCAATAATTATGAAAAAAAAAACCTTGCTTCATTTCATGAATCAAGCACCAGTAAATACAAATCTCGTCTTATAACATCAAAAAATAAATAAAATCAGAATTCTACACTACATTGATAGTATATCTTATTATGTACGTTTCTCGTGATGATCAACAATGTACACGGACAGAAACGCCGTACTGTGGCTATAGAACAAGGCGGCCATTGTCGAGGCCATAGAACCAGGCGGCACCTGCTATGCATAGTCATTTGCAAATAGTAAATCAAATATGATTATTGTCCTTGAGCCAACTAAAGTATTCTATTTTATTTTGATCCGTCGGGTTTGGTCAGCGCTATAATTAATTATGTGTTGTTGTGGCAGAGTATTATCTAACGACGCTGTACGTTGAGTTCTGACAAGGGTATTTTCACGTAACGACGTGCTAGTTGTGTCATTTAGTTTCATTTAAGAAGGCACCACAAATAAAATCTTTCCTTTTTCATGTTTTTGTTGATTTTTTCTGTGCAACACAAACACATGACAACTTGATATGAAAATATAATAATTTCTTGTAATTTCGATATAAAGGAACGTAAACGGGAAGAAATAAGGTACTTAAACGATATAATTTTAAAGCTACAGGCAAACAATGACCACAACAGGGTTGGGTTTCTTCCGGAAAAAACTAGTTTTTATCCGGACGGCGGGAAAAAAATAAGAAAACCCCTTTTTCCGTTTTTACCGGAAAAACTGGGAAAAAACTGGAAAAAACTTCCAAACAATATTTCCGGCCCAATAAATAATATGAAATGCAGTGATTTTATGAGAATTAGTATACATTACAACAAATATAACTGGCAAAACATATTTAACACCAACAAGAAAAAAAAAACTACTTGCCACAATCTAAATAATCCAAGAAATTAATATATTGAAATAAAATAGTTATCCTTCCAACGTCTTTAATAAAGGTACATTAAGTCAGAGTCTCCCGTTTGCTAGGGCGTCTCGGTGAGGAATCTCCGCTGAAGAGTGTTGGGGTTGGAGTCTCTGTCTTTGGCATCCACTTTGCATGTGTTAACTGCTTAGCTGTTTTCATATTCAAAGCACAAGTTTAGATTGCGGATTTTTTTTTATTTGAAAGTTTATGCCCAAAGTCAAATCACACCAAATAAAACAGATTCTGAATGTCTTTAGTGTTTTTTTTTATTTACTTACCGGTAATGAAAAATATTGGGAAGGGGGACCGAGATTTTGGATATATTTTACATTATAGCATCCAAAGGTTAATAAGGTGTAAGATTATCTGAATTACCTCATCAGAAAAAGGCAGACTCTGATCTTTCCGATGAGGTATTATTCAGCTAACCTTAACACCTTATTAACCCTTTGATGCTATAATTCAAATAGTCAAAAATCTCGGGTTCCCCTCCCCCGAGATTTTCATTAATATAACAAAAAACTAAAGGCATTCAGAATCTGTTATTGGTGTGATTGATGACTTTTGGCATAACCTTTCAAATTGAAAAAAAAAAAATCACCCAAACTAAACTTGCGCTTTAATTCATTCAGCATACTTTGAGAGTGCCTGTCTGCCACAACCATAACTCTACACTATAATTATGTGCATCAAAGCAATTCTCTTAAAACTCTGACAAAAAGGTGACCAATTTAAGTGTCTGGCACAACACTTACATCAGGGAAAAAATACACGGGCGCTCGGGTGATTTCGCCACGAATGGCAAAAGAGCCCCCGTAAATTGCCATAGGATTTTTATACAAAAGAGTATCTGGAACATGAAAGTAGCCCCCCGAAAAAGAAAATGTATTTTTCCCTTGCTTACACAACGCTAATTATTTGACAATTTTTTCCTCCTGCTATAAACTGAGCTGTATACATTACAGCACAATCAGTTGAGTAGTTACGGTAGTTGCATGGAGAAGTGACCATGAATAGGGGGGGAACTATGCGTTAGAAGTTCATAACCAAAACAGGGAGAACAAAAAAACAAAAGAGCTGTCTGTTTATTATAGTTATGATAATTTATAAAATGAAAATCTTGAATAAATAACGAAAAAAAACACTTAGGAGGTTTTTTCCGTTTGCTTTCCGAAAAAGCGGAAAAAAGTTTTATTCCGGGACGGAAAAAACCGGTATAAAAACGGCCGGAAAAAACCGGCCTGCGGAAGAAACTGCCAACCCTGGACCACAATGTGACCTACATAATCCTCCGCATTTTCAGTGTCTTTGATAAGGTCTAAAAATGAAGCTCTGAAAATATTGTAGTTCAAAATGATTATTTAGTGCTTTAAAAAGGTTAAAATCATCAAGCACTCAAGTTGACCGGATTCACCTGCCTATTTTCTCCCATAAACTTACTGTGTGTAGATCTAGGCTATTTTATGCTCCACCGGAGTGGAAACTGTTTGTTTTTGCATATATCTTACCAGTGGCAACATAACTTTCCAAACCTTTGTATTCTATGGTGTTTATTTGTCCATTTAAACACTACTATGTAGCTCAGATATCACAGCTTGACCATTTTTCCAAATGGAAGCTCCACAATGTTAACCCATTACTTTAACGTTGTTTAGATGGAACATCAAGATATAAAAATAAACATGATCTCCGCCTCCCCTTGAAAACTTTTTGTAATGGTATACACAGATCGTGCTTGGCAGCGCGAAAGCTTAATTTCGCATATCATGGATCATTTTATCCATCAGCAAGGCAACCGCTATACAGCGGCATGGAAGGGGTCTAGGAGTGCTGATAGTGTTTAAAGGCTTTACGTCCAATCCGAGGGACTAGTCGATAAGTCTTAAGTGCCTTACCCAAGGACACAACGACCATCAATTAGATTCGACCCACGGATCTTCTAGTTAAGAAGCCAAGGTCTAATCCACTATACCACGAGGCCTCTCTACCCCCCAAAAAACGTGTTGTGTAATCTCATTCATATGTTACGTCCCGGGGGGGGGGGAGGTCGCTCTCCACACGGCCTGCTACGCACCCGCGTCCAGAAAAAGCGCCGTAAAGGGTCCCTTTCCCAGCCCCCGGGCGTCGTCGACGTCTTTTTGGAAAAGGGTAGCTTTTTCAGCACCGTTTGCTGGCAATCGCCACTTAGGGTAGCATTTTCGCACATGTCACGCCATTTAGGGTTACTAATTTGGTTATGTAGATCACTCCATTTAGGGGTGCAAATTTTTTGTGGATCTAATAACATCTCCAAAATGAACGTGTGATAATTAGGAGAATTATTTATGAATTGTTAAGTGAACATCTTTGGGTTGCGCAATGTACAATAATGTTTTAGATGAGAAGGACACTTGGGTGGGGTATCAAATTAGTTGATTTCACTGTTAACGCCACTTAGGGTATCAAATTAGTGGATTCCCTGTTCACGCCACTTAGGGTATCAGAATAAGTGGATTTCCTAGGAGTCAAGCCACTTAGGG
>JZLH01S0138768.1:24893-39080 GCA_001188425.1 Eucidaris tribuloides
TGATTTTTTTACTTTTTTAAAGCACTTAATGATCGTTTTAAACTGCAATTTCTTCAGCGCTTCATTTTTAGACCATGTCAGAGACACTGGTAGCATGGGGAATCATGCAGCTCAGATTTTTTAAACTGGAAACATTGTTATACAATGCCTTTAAGTTTCATAGGCTAAATCATGAATATTAGTATTGTGATCTAAAGGTCTTGGTCTCTGTGTTGGTCTCGAGACCAAATTTTGGCGGTCTTGGTCTCAAAACTCAAAGTCTTGGTCTCAGTCTTGGAACAATGATCAAGGTCTTGGTCTTGGTCTCAAAATTGAGACCGAGACCATTGCAGTGTTGTGATCTCGAGTTCTCAGCCTCGGTCTCGAGACCAAATTTTCGAGGTCTTGGTCTCGAAAACACAGATCTTGGTCTCAAGACCAAATTTTCGAGGTCTTGGTCTCAAAAACACAGATCTTGGTCTCGAGACCAAATTTTCAAGGTCTTGGTCTCGAAAACACAGATCTTGGTCTCGAGACCAAATTTTCGAGGTCTTGGTCTCGAAAATACAGATCTTGGTCTCGAGACCAAATTTTCGAGGTCTTGGTCTCGAAAACGCAGATCTTGGTCTCGAAACTCAAAGTCTCAGTCTCGGAGGTGCAAGTCTCAGTCTCGACACTCGAGGTCTCGGTCTTGGTCTTAGTCTCGGAACAAATGGTCAAGGTCTTGTTCTTGGTCTCGAAATCGAGACTTCAAGACTGGTGAATATATTCCACCCGTTTTCAACGATTTCAGTATCCGGCTGGTTCACCGCATTTTCTTTTGTCAGAGTACGCTAAGATCGCCCCGGCATCATCTCGTAATATTGCTTGAACGTTGGAGGTGAAATCGTTTATTTCTTTCAGTTTGTGTCCCATCGCTTGCAATTTCTTCCGAACTTCCTGTAAATAATGAAGAAAAAATGATAAACAAAACTAATTACCAGGTTTGGTGATGTTTTTTTTTTTAAAGAAAATGTATCAGTAAAAGAAAATCAGTTTTTAAAAATATATTCATATTTTCATAAAATCTAAATCGATTTTTATAATATATAAATCAAATATTGTAATTTAATTTGGGAAAAAAATTGCACATTGCAAAAATTAAAGTGGTAAGTGGTAAGTTTAACACCCAAGGTGTTTAATGCAACACTAATGGCGTTTGAAGTAATTCATTTGGTATTCAAATAATGCTCAGAGTTTTGGAATTTTAACACCGAATATTAACACCAATGGTGTTAAATTTAAGACCTCAGTTTTTGCAGTGTATTGAAACTTACCAATGGAAAGTCTGGCTCGTATTCTTCGTGTATGTCAGGCCTGAATTCAGCATGAAGCCGCTTCTCGTCAACGGCCACTGACAGGGGGATTCCCCCTAGTAATGTACTCATTATAATCTGGAACAAAAAAGGAAGATACACACTAAGGAAAATAGGTTCAACTTTCAACCTTTAAAGGTGCAGACCAATGTTACACTGGGAGCTCCTTCATGGTTGCAACTTTGCACCTTTCAGACCTTTAAAGGTGCAAAGTTGCACCCTTGAGGTGCTCCCAGTGTGACATTGGTCTAAAAGTTTGTTTTCTAAGTGTGTATAAAGAGAAAGAAAAGATACAAAAAGATAGACTGACCAGCTCACTGTACAGTCACACATAGGGGCCAGATGATGATGATATCATAGTCATACTCATATATCCAACATCATGAAGGCAAACTATATCCAACACAAAATTAACAAAATTGCAAGCAACTGTGAGCATTACTGGACCTGCCGACAACCGTATTATGTAGCCTCTGAATGATTTCTGAATCCTGAGAGGAAAAGCTGGGACATAATCCAACCAACTCTATTCACGTAACCTTAACCAACCTATCAATACCACAAACCAGCTACCAAAGCGACCAACCAACCACCAAACCACCACAACCATGCAGCCCAGCCAGCCAAATAACTAGCTAACCACCCAAACAAACACCTTACCAATCAACGTTACGAACTAACAATGCACCTTGAACAGACTAAAAGACCAAACCAACTAATCATTCATTAAACCTTCCAACCAAGCAACAAACCAACTATCCCGACACAACCCATCATAACCAAAACAACCAGCCTACTAAACTACCAACCAACCAATCAACCAAAAAAAAACCAAACTAACCAACCATACGTCCTGTAAAATCCAACCAAGTCAAGGCAACCAACTAACCTACCGGTAACCGACCGGTCGACCAACCAACCAACCAACCAACAAACCAAATGAAACAAACCAACCAACCAACCAACCAATCAACAGTCAGCCATGTTAATCAACCCCCCAAAAAAACAACCAATCAACCATCAGCAAGTAACCATCTCACCAGATGAAGACCAACCAATTAACCATCCACCCAACAAACTTCACAATCAATCAATCAATCAATCAATCAATCAATCAATCAATCAATCAATCAATCAATCTATAAATCCTTCATTCAATCGATCAATCAAATAAATCCTTCATTCAATCGATCAATCAGTCAATCGATCAATCAATCAACCAATCAATCAATCAACCTGTTTAATCAACCAAACAACCAAAGATGTGGCCACGCGAAGATCCAGCTAACCAACAAGCCAATCACAGGTTCTTACCCAATATAACTGTAAAAAAAACATAAGCAAGAACATACATTCTTACCCAAGCATTTATTGTTATGATACGATCATTCCCCGCACTGCCCTCTATCAGTTTAACTTGATGGTCCTTGTCCAGAACGATTACCCCGGAAAAGGCTGATAGAGGACGCTTTCCAGGTTTGATATAAGCTGGCGATGTCGGATCCGTACAATTGAAGTCGGCTACTGTATTATTGTAGACGATGCCAGTTGCTGGTGAACGGACCCAACTGCCGAATCTGGATAAAGAGGAAAATAACTTAAAGGTACTGTTCAGCAATGTTTCCAGTTAAATTCTCTGAGCGACATGGTCGTGCATGCTATGAATATCTGTACTAGCAGTGTATTCAAGGCGGTATCTCACTGGCCTGGGGACTAGTTGGCGATCAGTTGGCGACTCCAGTCTCCGCAAGTCGCGGCAACGTCGCGGCGTCGAAAATCAAACGTGTTCGATTTTTTTGGAGACTTAATTCAGTTTCCTGCAGGTCTCGAGGAAGTCGCCTTCAGGGAGAGCGTAATTAGCCATTTTTGTCTCTCGAGTCGCCGCGACTGCCGCGACCGAGGAGTCGTGGGAGTTCGGGCAACGTCTCCACCAGTGAGATCGGGCCTTATGCTAGGTTGCTATGGTTCACACCATGTGTTTGGAGGTCTTCGAGACTGTTGTCTCAGAGACCCGCCGTTCTCGAGCCAGCATTGCTCTTTCTGGTCTCGGTCTCGGTCTCGAACCCTCTGCGTTCTTGTCTTGGTCTTGGTTCTCGAACCTTCTGGTCTCGGATTTTTTGGCCCGAGACTCGCCGAGACCAGAACTTATCTGATTTTACATAAAAAATCTTTATTGTTTGTACATGTACATTTTGCGGCATATATACAGTGTGTCTCAAAAATAATTGTGCAAGTCAAAAGTGCCCTCTTTGTTAATGAGAAAAACATTTTTGTGACGTCATGCTTACATCACCATCAAGGGCATAGTCTTTTAAATACCGTTGTTTTGTTCACTTTGCTTGTTTTAATCCTGAGATATGTTCAGTTACCAACGAAAAGGTAAAATAAAAAATGTGCTACTTTTACTACAATCAATGATAGCATCAGGCCCTCTTCAAATATAAGTGACACAATTGTCATTCCACTTTTTTGTTTACAAGATATCTTGAAATCAAAACAAGCAAATTGAACAAAACAAACAGCATTTGAAAGCTAAGACTTTGCCCTCAAAAAAATGCTATATAACACTGTGGAAGACCCGTTAAAAAAATATCGAACTATGCTATCTGACATATCTGACAGTGTTTGAATGGACAAATAAACACCCTAGAACACAAAAGTTTGGACAGTTATGCTGTTACTAGTTCAATATAGGCAGATACAAATTGGCACATTAATTATCCTCGGCCGATAGGAAATTCTGCAACACAGTAGTCTATGGGGGAAAGCTGGAATGGTCTCTCAATGATTTTCACCTTTTTAAAGCACTTAACCCTTTGCACGCTAATGTTGCAATTTTGCACATTCGTACAATTAAATTCAACAATCGTAATAATTAGTTTTCTCTGTTACATTTGTACTAGAAAAGCTAACAAATGGCCATAATGCTTCAGCAACATCTATAGAATAACAACCAGTATCAATAGTGTAATAAGGAAAGCAAGATTTAAAGAAATTATCAAAACAACAATCGTCATTATTATCCCCTCAGAATTAATTCAGCGTGTAAAGAGTTAATGATCGTTTCAAACTGCAATTTTCTCCGAGCTTCATTTTTAGACCGTATAAGGGGCACTAGTAGCATGGGTTTAGCTCAGATTTTTAAAACTTTTTAAGGTTAATGTAAACATCAAATTACAAGAATATTTTCTAATTGCCGAAGAGAGTGCCTTTTGCTTGCACAATTTATTGAGATATGGTGCAGCATGTCTCAAAAATTGTTCACATGAAAAGCGCCCACTTTGAGAGAGAGTGCTACTGTAATACCTGTTTATGTCAACAATCAACATAAATTTGCTTGTTTTAATCTCGAGATATGTTGTAAACAACAAAAGGTGGAATCACAATTGGGTCACGTTTACAAGGGACTGTAGTAAAAGTGGTACAATTGTGATTTTACCCTTTCTAATTTAAATTAACATATCTCAAGATTAAGACAAGCAAATTGAACAAAACTAACAGTATTTCAAAGCTAAGACTATGCTCTTGACATTGATGTAAGCATCATGTCATAAGAATATTTTCTAATTGTCAAAGGGAGCGGTTTTCACTTGCACATTTTTTTTAGACACACTGTATAGGGCGTTCAAACATGCAGAGTGCGTTCAAACATAGTTTTTAACACACATCTTCTACACATAAATAAGGACCGACAATGGTGGGTTCTCTGATGCAATATATTCTGGTTGTTCCTTTTATAATTGAAAATGGAAGTAGACATGGTAGAAAACAAAAGAAGAAGTATGGAATGAACATCAAAACATAAAAATGTAACGAAAGAAAATGTAACAAAGAAAGATGGAAAGTAAGAAAAACGGAGAGATTGGAAGAATAGAGAGTCAAATGAAAGAAAGAAAACATAATAGGAAATAATAAAAGAAAGAAGACTGAAAACAAAAGAAAAAAAGAAAAAGAAAATTGACATCAAGATGGCAGGAAAAGAAATTTTAAAACAGAAGGAAAAAAACATCACGAATGAAAGAAGAGAAAGAAGAAAGATAGAAAGAAGGAAGGAAAGAAAAAAATCAAATGAAGAAGAGCAAGAAAGAGAAACAAAAAACAAGAAAAGAGAAAAAGAAAGGATAAAATGAAAGGTGAGAGAAAGGAATGAAGACAAGGGAAAGATGTGGAATAAAAGAAAAATAAATAAAGAATATAAAAGAGTAAAGAATGAACAAAAAAAAAATAAAAGAAGTAAGAAAGGAAAAAGGCTACAATGAAAGAAAGAATGAAAAGAAATGATGAAAAAGAGAAGGAGAGAAAAGGGGGAAAGAATGATAGAAAAAGTAAGGAAGAATAGAGAAAAGAGAAGGATGAAGTAAAAAAAGGGGGGAAAAGAAAGAAAGATATGGTAAACAGGCAGAAAGAAAGAAAAAAAAAACAGAATAAAAGAATAAAGAATCAAAAGATTAGCAAATTAAAAAAAAAAGACTGCATGAACGAAATACAAATAGAAAGGAATAAAACAAAAAAAGAAAGAAAAAGAATGAATGAAAAAAGTGAGAAAAAGGAAGAAAGATATAGAAATGTAAGAAAACAAAGAATGAATTAAGAAAAACCATTAATGAATGAAAGAAATAGGATTATTAACAACACTGTATTTTCTTTATCTGATCTCTATTTCAGTAGCTCAGGCAAATATGCTCATGGGAAAAATTATTCTTTTCAATAAAGTGGCTGCAATTGCAATATCATATTGACTCGTTGTCATAGGCCTATTTTCGTTAAACTTTGGGAGACATTTTACATGTAAGTGACAAATGAAACAAAGAAAATATAATTTTTAATGTTCTTCATTAACTGTCAATTTTATTAAATCTTAACAAATCCTATTACAGACTAATTGCAATGTGTAACCAGTTGGCAGTTAATGCTGAGTAACAAGTAATGTTATCCTGAAAACATGCACCCCCAAATTAGTGTCAATTGAAACGCTGGTCTTGGTCTTGGTCTTGGTCTCGGAAAGTGCTGGTCTCGGTCTCGGACTGCTGGTCTTGGTCTCGGACCTCTTTTTCTTGGTCTTGATCTTGGTCTCGGGGTGTCTGGTCTTGGTCTTGGTCTTGGTCTCGGATGGTCTGGTCTTGACTACAACACTGGTTCACACTGCCGATCTGTCAACTCGATCAGGCCCGATCAGGCCAATATTGGGCCTGGTCGGTCTCGCTCGGCAAGGTAATCGGGGTCAATCTACCTTGATCGGGGTGATCGACAACGCTCTGGCTCCCTACTCGAATGTTTTTGGCGGTCAAAAATATTCGAGTAGGTAACCAGAACGATGTCGATTAAGGCAGACGGCGCCGATCATGGTAGATTGAGCCCCGATTACCGGCCGCACTGGACCGAAAAGGCCAAAACTTGGCTTGATCGGGCCTCATCGAGTTGGCAGATCGGCAGTGTGAACCTAGCATTATGGAAATGAAGTTCCCGAAATGGCACCTCACTGAACGATCGTTAAGTACCTCAAAATTGTACATATATAACAACTCTTAGATTTCCCTTTACCCTCTCGAATCAGAATAAACGTTATACAACACTTTAGCCGTACCTTGATGACTTCCTGATTACTGTATTTAAGAGGCTAAGTTTACTGTTGCCTTCCTGCATAATACATGGACACAAGCTTGAAACCATAAGTTTTCTCATTGTGTGTGCAGTATGTCTGCAGCAAATTTTCTTTCTGCTACAGCCTTCCCATGCACTGTCCTTGCCCTTCTCCGGAGACCTGGCCGCTGCCTGTATTAGTTTCCACTTTTCTGTGGCGGCTCTCCAGCAGCATTTTAATTTCTGTTACAGATCTGCTGCAGTCTGTTCCTGCCACATACTGGTATGCCGCGGGTCTGCAGCTAGGTTTTGCCCTGCCGCAAATTTTGGCTAACTCTTGCGCCAGACTAAAAGGTCTGGTGCAGATCTGCGGCGGCAAGTCTACGGCAGATCTGCCGCATACTTTTCATTAATGGGTTTATTATTCTAAAGTTGTGTGTGCGCCCGGATAGAAAACTAATTGTCACCACGCTAGATTTCAATACCCTTTTTTGAATAAAAGGCGACAACAGTCAACCCTAACATCAAGGATCCAGAAATCCAATCAAGCGGTTAACAGCAACTCAACTAAATTGATACTATAAACTATCGTGAGACCTCTGGTGATTTTTTCTGTTATTGTTCGTGATTGGGAAAAAAAATGTGCGACTTGATTTGTGAAAGAAAACTTTCGCTTCCCCCCCCCCACCCTATTCGTGTTTTCGCGACTTGCGGTCACCGTCGGAAAAATTGTGACTGGGATTTGGAAAACAATTTTTCTGTCACTACCCCCCCCTCCCACTATTTGTCTTTCGGCGACTGACGTGACCGGATAAAAATTTGGACATTGGATTGGAAAAACAAATTCGCCTCCCCCCCCCCCCCCCCGCGCACTATTTGTGTTTCGGCGACTGCACGTGACCGGACAAATTTTGGACCTGTGGATTTGGGAAAAAAAAAATTTTCGTCACTCCCCCCTCCCCCCCGCATACTTTGTTTCTTGCGCTGACGTGACCGGGAAAATTTTGGCTTTGAATTGTGGAAAAAAATTTACGTCACTTAGCCCCCCCCCCCCCCCCCCCACTATTCGTCGGTTTTCGGGATTGGCGTGACGGGAAAAAATGCGGAACCTGGCTTTTGGCCCGGGAAAACACCCCTTGGAAAATCCTGCGTACGCCTCGGGCTAATCATTTAATCGTATGGTGTGATCTAAAGCTTGGTCTCTGTGTTTTGGTCTCGGAGACCAAATTTTGGCGGTCTTGTCTGAAACTCAAAGTCTCGTGCTCAGTCTCGGAACAATGATTCAAGTGCTTGGTCTTGCGTCTCAAAAATTGAGACAGAGACCTTACAGTGTTGGATCTCGAGGTTCTCAGCCTCGGTCTTGCTCTCGAGTATCAAATTTCGAGGTCCTTCAAGGGCGTAGGCTGGTTTGTGCGATGGGGAGGTGCACATCTGGTGAGGTGGAACTGGGACCCTAACGGGAGCGATGCACATGTTAGGGAGATGGAATAAAATGAGAAATCAGCGTTGAAGCCAAAAAAAGGTGGAAAATTCTTTTTTGGTTAGGGTGAACTCCTTGGCTCCTGCGGGGGGGTGGGGGTGCCGTGCACAGTGCACCCCCAGCTACGCCCTTTGGTCTTGGTCTCGAAACGCAGATCTCGGGCCTCTCGAAGCCTCAAAATCTCAGTCTCGGAGCTGCAAGTCTTATCTTTTACACTCATAGCTCTCGGTCTTGGTCTTAGTCTCGAACAACATGATCAAGGTCTTGGTCTTGGTCTCGAAATCGAGACTTTGCAAAGACTGGTGAAATATTCATCCGTTTTCAACTATTTTGTATCGCTGGTTCACCGCGTTTTC
Source organism: Eucidaris tribuloides (assembly GCA_001188425.1). NCBI lineage: Eukaryota > Metazoa > Echinodermata > Echinoidea > Cidaroida > Cidaridae > Eucidaris > Eucidaris tribuloides. Next base: position 33,644 of record JZLH01S0138768.1, read on the forward strand.
TTTTCTCAGAGTACTGCTAAGATCCCAGTCCGGCATCATCCCTTAGTATTGTGAAAAACGTTGGAGGTGAAATCGTTAATTTCTTTCGTTTGTGTTTCCCATCGCTCAATTTCTTCGGAGCTTTCCTGTAAATAATGAAGAAGATAACAAACAAAACTTAATACCAGGGATTGCCGTTGAGATTTAAAGAAAATGTATCAGCTAAAGAAAATCAGATTTAAAATTTTATTCATATTTTCACAAAATCTAAATCGATTTTATAATATTAAATAAGTTATTGTAATTTAATTGCGAAAAAAATACATGTGCGAAAATTAAGTAGTAAGTTTAACACCCAAGTGTGTTTAATGACACTATGGCGTTTGAAGTAATTCTTTGGTATTAAAATAATACTCAGAGTTTTGTGTTTTTAACACGCATAGTAACACCATTGGTGTTCAGATTTAACACCCCAGTTTTTGCAGTTATTGAAACTTACCATGAAAGTCTGGCTCATATTCTTTCGTGGTATGTCGGGCCTGAATTCAGCATGGAGCCGTTTCTCGTCAACGGCCACTGAGAGGGGGATTCCCAAGTATGTTACCTATTATCTGGAACAAAAAAAGATACACACTTAAGGAAATAGGCCTTCACTCTTGACCTTGTTAAAGGTTGCAGACCGATGTCACACTTGCGAGCTTCCGTTACGGTTGCAACTGTTGCACCTTTCAGACCTTTAAAGGTAACGTTGCACCCTGTAGAGGTGCTCCCGTGTGGACATTTTCTAAAAGGTTTTTTCTAAGTGTGTATGAAAAGAAAGAAAAATACAAAATGCATGCCTTAAAGACGTTTGACTGACCAGCTCACTGAAAATAGCGGCACATAGGGTCCAGATGATGATGATATCATAGTCAATACTCATATATCCAACACGATGATATGAAAACTTATATCCAACCACAACATTAACATAATTGCAAGCAACTGTGAGCGATTATGGACTGCGACACCGCATTATGTAGGCTCTGAGATGATCGCTGACTCCTGCGAGGAAATGGTGGACCCATCCAACCAATCACTCTATTCACCTAACCTTTAACAAGCCTATCAATACCACAGACCCAGTACAAAGCGACTCAACCAACAGCCAAACCACCAAACCATGCAGCCAGCAGCCAAATAACTAGCTAACACCCAAACAAACACGCTTACCAATCAACGTACGAACTAAACAATGCCCTTGAACAGACTAACCGACCAAACCAGCGTTGGGCAGTTTCTTCGCAGGCGTTTTTTCCGGTCCCGGAAAAAACAGGTTTTTTTCCGCTTTTCGCAAGAAATGAAAAAACCTCCTAAGTGTTATTTTTTTGTTATCTATTCAAGATTTTATTTATAAACTATCATAACTATAATAAAAACAGGACAGCTTCTTTTGTTATTGCGTCCCCTGTTTTCCATTATAATTCTACCATAGTTGTTGATTTCCCTCCTATTCCATGGCCACTTTCCACTGCAATACATGTCATGTAACTGTACGCAGTTGAATTGTTACTATAATTAGCTCAGTTTACGCATCGGAGAAAAATAGTCACAAATAATTAGCTTGTGTAAGACTGTAAGCTGTTGTGGCCAGTCAGACAACATTAATTGGTCACCTTTTTGTTCCATGAAGTTTATAGAGAATTGCTTTGATGCAACATAATATCAGTGCATACAGTTATGATTGTGCGACAGCACTCTCAGTATGCTGAATGAATTAAGCCGCAAGTTTAGTTTTGTATTTTCTGTTTTTCTTTGAAAAATGTTTATTGCCCAAAAGTCCATATCACACAATTACAGATTCCTGAATGCCTTTATTTTTTTTAAGATTAATTAATGAAATATTCGGGGGGGGGGGAACAGAGATTTTCTGACTAATTAACATTATAGTGATCCAATCAGTGTGAAGGATAGCTGAATTATAGCCTCATCAGAAGACAAGAGTCTGCTCTTTTGATGAGGTATACTTAGATAACAGCTTAACGCCTTATTAACCGTGTTGGATGCTAAAATGTTAGACTACAGTCGAAAAATCTCGGTGTCCCCCCCCGAGATTTTCATTAATTAAAGTGATAGGCTAACATTGTTGTGGAGCTTCAATTTAAAAAAATTGTCAAACTTCGATATCTGGCTGACATAGTAGGTGGTCAAATGGACTAGTAAAAACCATAGAATACAAAAGTTGGAAAGTTATGCTGATCCACTGCAAGATGCTAATGAAAAACAATTAATACTTGGGCGCGAGTCAAAAATAGATCTATACACACAGCAAGTCTACGAGTTAAAGATGTCAGTGAATCAGTTAACTTACATTTTCACTTTTTAAAGCACTAAATTGTTCTTTTGAAATATAAATTGTTTCAGGCTTTGATTTTTTGACCTTATAAAAGACACTTGAGCATGGAGGATATGTAGCTCACATTTTTTTAAACTGCTGGCAAATGTTAGCCAGTGGCTTTTAATTAAAAAAGAAAACTAAACACATTGCAGAATCTGTTATTGGTGGGATATGACCTTTGGGCATAACCTTTCAAATAAAAAAAATCCCCAAAACTACAACTTGGCTTAAATATGAAAACAAGCCTACATAGTTAACACATGCCAAAGTCGGATGACAAAATGTGTTCAAGTTTGCTTTAGAGAAAATATAATTATTACCATGATGCTGAATAATAAAACAGATGAATAAATAGAGTTTAGGACATTTATGCATACTTAGAAGGGAAAAAAAAAGATCCGTGCTAGCTCATGGCAACATTGATCCACGCTTATCGTGCCCTTTATTAGCAGATCGTTTGTAAGGATAATTATGTTATTTCAAAAATATTAATTCTTGGATTTAGATTGTGGCAAGTTAGTTCTTTTTCTTGTTGTCTGTTAAATATGTTTGCTGCCACTTATATTTGTCTGTAAGTATCTAATTCTTCTAAGAATTACGCTTTCATATCATTTAATTGGCTTGGAAGAATTATTTGATTGCGAGGTTTTCAGTTTTTTCCAGTTTTTTCGGTGTAAAACCGGAAAAAGGGGTTTCTGTCGTTTTTTCGCTGTCCCGCGAAAAAAAATAGTTTTTTTTCCGGAAGAAACGCCAACCCTGCGACCAAAACCAACTAATCATTCATTAAACATCCAACCAGAGCAACAAACCCAACAACACAACCATCATAACAAAACAACCAGCCAACTAAACATACCAACCAACCAATCAACCCAAACAAACTAACAACCATACGTTCCTGTAAAACCAACAAGTCAAGGCAAACCAACTAACCTACGGTACCGATCCGTCGACTACCAACCAACCAATCAAACCAACCATAAACAAAACAACAAACCAACCAACCAACCAACCAACAATTAACAACCAAACAACCAACCAACCAACCAACCAACAACCAACCAACCAATCAACTCATCCATCGTTAATCAACCAAAACAACACTCAACCATCGGCACAGTAACCATCTCGGCCAGATGAAGACCAACCATCAATCATCCGCAACAAACTTCACAATAATCGAATCAATCAATCAATCAATCAATCACTCTGCACTCATCAATCATTCAATCAATAACAATCAAACAACCAGAGAAATGGCCAGCGCGAAAGAACCAACTAACCCAACAAACTTCCCAATCAATCATCAATCAATCCAATCATCAATCAATCAATCAATCAATCAATCAATCAATCAATCAATCAATCTATAAATCCTTCATTCAATATCATCAAATAAATCCTTCATTGAATCGATCAATGACTCAGTCAATCGATCAATCAATCAATCAATTCAATCAAATCATCAACTCAAGCCTGTTTAATAACCAAACAACAAAGTAGTGGCCACGCGAAGATCCAACTTAACCAACAAGACCAATCACACGGTTCTTAACCCAACTATAACTGTAAAAAAAAATAAGAAGACCATACATTCAGTTACCAAGCATTTATGTTATTGATCGATCATTCCCGCGCTGCCCTCTATCAGTTTAACTTGACTGGTCCTTATCTAGAACGATTTACCCCGGAAAAAGGCTGAAGAGGGCGCTTCCAAGTTTGATGTAAGCATGTGCGATGGTCGGATCCTACATTGAAGTCGGTACTGTATTATTTGTAGACGTTGCCAGTTGCTGGTGAACGGCACCCAAGCCGAATCTTGATAAGAGGGGGGGGAAAAAAAAAATTTTTTACTTGTTTCAACAGTGTTTTCAATTGAATTCTACTGAGCGACTGGTCGTGCATGGCATGGTATGAATATCTGTACTAGTGACTAGTGTATTAAAGGCGTATCTTCACTGGCTGGCGAACTAAGTTCGGCGACCAGTTGGTGACTCGAGTTTCCGTTAGCTGCGGCGACGTGCGCAGTGTCAAAATCAAACATGTTCGATTTTTTTGGAGACTAATTCAGTTTCCTGCACGTTCTCGAGGAACATAATCGCCTTCAGGAGAGAGCGCAAGCATTTTTTGTCTCTCGAGTCGCGCGACCTGCCGCGACCGAGGGAGTGTTGGGGAGTTCGGTGCGGTGAGTTCGGGCACTGTCCACCAGTGAGATCGGGCCTTAGCAAAATGAAGATTCCCGAATGGCACCTCACTAACGATCGGTTAATACTTAAATTGTACATAATCTCTTTAGATTTCCCTTTACCCTCTCGAATCAGAAATAAACCTTATTACAACACATTTAGCCGTACCTTGATGACTTCCTGAAGCATTGAGAAAATTATGTTTCAAACTTTGTGTCCATGTAGTATGCGGAAGCACTCAGCAACTTAGTCTGTGTGAAGTTCAGTAATCAGCGAATCCTGATCATACTGAATTCAAGACTAAGTTTGCTGATTGCCTACCTGCCATACTACTATGACCAAGTTTGAAACCATAAGTTTTACACATCTTACGAGCGCGTCTTCCCGTCTAATATCCAGGTCAGTGCCCCTGCTCCCTCATCTCATGCAGTAATGGTTGCCCAGCCAATTTATCTTTCTGCTCAGCCTCCACTGTCTTTGCCCTTCTCCGGAGACTGGCGCTGCCTGTATTAGTTTCCGCTTTCGTGTGGCGGCTTCCTCCAGACAGTATTTACATTTCTGTGTAGATCTGCTGCAGTCTTTCCTGCACACCTTACCTGTAGGCGCGGGTCTGCAGCAAGGTTTGCCTGCTGCCAAATTTTGGCTGTCTTGCCGCCAACTAAAAGGTCTGGGCAGCATCTTTGCCGCATACTTTTCATTAATGGGTTCTTATTCTTAAAGTTGCTGTGTGCGATCCGGATAGAAAACTAATTGTCACCACGCTAGATTTCAATACTTTTTTTTTTTGGTATAAAGGCGACAACCAGTCAACCCTAGACATCAAGGATCTAGAATCCAATCAAGCGGTACAGCATCAAACTAAATTCGAATACTATAAACGGATGGGGGGGGGGGA
>JZLH01S0138768.1:40415-51921 GCA_001188425.1 Eucidaris tribuloides
GAGAGAGATAATCTGCGCGCAAACGCGCCGAAAAATGACAATTTTGTATGTTTAATAGTATTTTTATGCCATGTTTAATTGTTTTATAGTGCTTTTCCCAATGCTTTTTAAAACATTATGCATTGCATTATAAATTTTCAGGTTGTCCAAAATTATTGGGGGCAAATTGAATATGTTTGCCCCGCAATATATTCATTGGGGGGGCGATTACCCCCGCCCCGCCTTCCAGGATCGATGCCTCTGCATTGCTATATAAAATATTTTGTTACTTATAATGCAATCAGATAACATGATATTAAATATCATCAAGTTGGTAATGTTGCTAGCTCTTAAAGACTACCAACGTGTGACGTCACTCTGGTTCAGAAATGTGTGTGGACGATGGTGGAACGCAGATGCAACGCGTCGCATCACGTGTTTGTTTCTAACACAGGAGATCTGTTGTAGTTGCACTGAGTTAGAATTTGGCTATTGTTCGCCATTTTTCCGAACCAGTTTGACGTCATCACTCTGCTTTCTATTGATGATATCATTTTTTTTTTGGCGGGAGTATGTTGTAAAGTGACGGCTGCATGCGTCCTCTGGTTTAATGTGTTGTGCGCATGTGGTCCTGTGAGGGGAATGTCCTTTCACTTGTCAGTAGTGTGGTGAGACACAAATCTTTCCAGGGTGGTTTAAATGCGTGATTGTTCTGTTCATGACCATCAGCAGTTTGCAATCTTGAAATATATACAGAGGGTGTCATAATGTGAAGAAAAAACAAACAAGTTTCCTTTGAAATAAACAAGTCAATTTTTGTGGCAGTATCCAGGTTAGGCCAGCGAGCAAAGTTAGGTATAGCGCCATCTCGCGTCTTGAATCTCACACCACAATCCCTGATCTCTAACCATAGAGTTGTATATTAAATATATAACTCTCTGTCTCTATACCTGAGCAGAGATCAGTGGCCTCAATCCGGCCTAGCACCGATACATGTAAATGCTGCCATCTAGACTTTCGAAGCTGTGTGGTTTACCTGTAGTTAACTGAGGTCGTAGATGACACCGCATCGCCATTCGCTGCCAGGACGCACAAATGACTTGTCCCACCAAGAGGTCGCGTCACATCGCGTGTAACACTGTAACCTGCCCGACTCGTGTGCGTAACAGTATCACTGGGGATGGATGCCGCTATATCACGGGCGTAGTGCGGAGAGATCAGATTGTCCAATGCCTGGCGAATAGAATGGTTAGGAAAAAAAACACGATAAAACTATCGGATAAAATATATGTAATAAACGGTGTACCAGCAACCATTCTGTAGCTAATTAGTTCATGAGGGGGGGGTAATGGAGGTTCTAAGAGACACAAAACACGTATCCCCCACGCACTCAAACACAGACAGACAAACACAGACAGACAAACAGACAGACAGACAGACAGACAGACACAGACAGAAAGATAGACAGACAGACAGACAGACAGACAGACAGACAGACAGACAGACACACACACACACACACACACACACACACACACACACACATGGATACTGCACAAAAATTGACTTGTTTATTTCAAAGGAAACTTGTTTGTTTTTTCTTCACATTATGACACCCTCTGTATATATTTCAAGATTGCAAACTGCTGATGGTATGAACAGAACAATCACGCATTTAAACCACCCTGGAAAGATTTGTGTCTCACCACCACTACTGACAAGTGAAAGGGACATTCCCCTCACAGGACCACATGGCAACAACACATAAACCAGAGACGCATGGGTCACCTTTACAACATACTCCCGCCAAAAAAAAAATGATATCATCAATAGAAAGCAGTAGTGATGACGTCAAACTGGTTCGGAAATGGGAACAATAGCCAAATTCTAACTCAGTGCAACTACAACAGATCTCCTGTTGGTAGAAACAAACACGTGCATGCGACGCGTTGCATCTGGTTCCACCATCGTCCACACACATTTCTGAACCAGAGTGACGTCACACGTTGGTAGTCTTTAAGAGCTAGCAACATTACCAACTGATGATATTTACTATCATGTATCTGATTGCATTATAAGTAACAAAATATTTTATATAGCAATGCAGAGGCATCGATCCTGGAAGGGGGGGGGGTAATCGCCCCACCAATGAATATATTGGGGGCAAACATATCAATTTGCCCCCAATAATTTTGACAACCTGAAAAATTTATAATGCAATGCAAATGTTTTAAAAAGCATTGGAAAGCACTATAAAACAATTAAACATGGCATAAAAATACTATTAAACATACAAAATTGTCAATTTTTCGGCGCGTTTTGCGCGCAGAATTCTGTATTACAATTTGGCGCACGGAGCGCGCCGAAAATGTTGGACATTTTTTCACTTTTGCCCCTCCCCCCAATCCAAAACATGGACCGACGCCCCAGTGGAATGCAAACTTTCATGAGTGTATGCAGGGGGGGGGGGGAGGCGGTCGGGAAGGTTGTACGACCCCTGAAAATTTCAACGCTCACATTTTTTCAAAAGACATGTCCCCCCCCCCCCGGGCCCTTTCCCATGATGTGAAAAGGCATTGATCAGGTATACTTCAATCACATCTTGCTGTTATTTCATTGTGAAAAGGTAAAAAAATATGATCACGACCCACCCAGAAAAAAATCCTAAATATTTCGTTGTGTAAAGGTCCAAAAATTGGGATCCAGTCCCACTCGGGAAAAAAAATCCTGGATTCACCCCTGACTTTCGAGAAAGAAAACTGCCAAGAGCGAATTAAAATACCTGCTTTACATCAGGTGTATGAACACCGTGTCCAAGATGACTTCGTAGTGCAAGCCCGAATTTCGCTGCTTCCAGAAATCTGTGGTACAGCTTTATGCGCCCTGCATCGGCGAAATCTTTCTTACTGACATTGAACGCTTTGTAGACATAAGAAATGAAATAAAGAATAAAATGTTTCTAGTGATGTCACCTGTGTGTGTGTGTGTGTGTGTGTGTGTGTGTGTGTGTGTGTGTGTGTGTGTGTGTGTGTGTGTGTGTGTGTGCTGGGAATGAATCCTTATCCGACTTTCCTTAGATATAAAATCTGTATGATATCAGAAACATTGTATGCAAAGAAGGGTAAACTTAATAGTTTTGTGGACAATTTAAGAATTTAAGAATCTTCAATACGGAATTTACGATTAGCAGCAAAACTGAACCTTTCAGTTTGGCAATACGAGCGAGGTATCTATGACCACACAGGCCTACGCGGGGGGGGGGGGTGCTTAAACACTACCGTTTACAAAACGGGGTAGGCCTATTAAACAACCCCATTTTACCGGAAACACCTCCTTTTTAACGTATCCCCTCTCTATGGCTGTTGAACCGGTTCCCGTCGAGCGTGATTTTTTTTTTTTTTGCTTTTTGGCTGGGGAAATTTTTTCTTGTCTGTTCCCCCCCCCTCACTTTAGGTTTTTTTTGCTCACTGTTTGGTCGGAATCAGATATGTTTTAGCCGTGAAATACTTTTCTAGTCGGACTATACTCCCCCCATACTTTGTGGGCTTTCGCTCACTGTTTTCCCGTGAAACAAATTTTTGGCCTTGAAAAACGTTCTAGTCGGAATTCCCCCATTTTTCGGGGGGGGGGGCGCTCACTGTTTAGCTGTGACAGATATGATTTGGCCGAGGATGAACCCCCCTCCCCGTTTGAAAAATTCAGCGTACGCCTATGTCTATAACACATTCTTTACCGCGATTCGCACAATCACCACCACGGTTGCCACTCAAAATTTTAATGTCCCCCTACAACGCATGCGTATTTTCCCCTACGGACAACACTTTTCCCCTACGCCTCAATAACCCAATTTTCCCCTACGAATGTTTTCCCCTACAAAAATCTACTTCCCCCCCACATAGATATGTTTTCCCCCTACAACATAACCTTAGTAAATGCAATAGTTTGATCACGATTTCTTCGCCGGAGATGGACAAAGTGGACGAATATTATACGGATTTTTTTTTGAAATCCTTCGGGCCGGGGATTTAAGAATATTTCTGAAAATTGTCAAAACCCCCTACATCCCCTATAAATCATCAAAAAACGCTACTTTCCCTACAGAAGGTCATTTTCCCCGTAGGTATCACCTGCAACCTACGGTTGGCCAAAATCCCTACGTTAGGGGTTTTTCCCTACGAGTTGCAGCACTTACAGTTCAACACGTTGAGTAGAAATATCATAGATGGCCCGCTGGAAGGCAAAGAGGGCGCTAACACTGTAATTCCTTTACCGATGCTGGAGCTGACGACGTCTCCCCATAAAGGTTTGTAGTTGGCCAAATCCTGCAAGGTAACACGACCACCTAAAACAATCAAGAGAAAGAATTCAAAAGTATCATTTAACAATATTTCCAATTAAAAATCGAGTTATAATTGCTACTGTTGTCCCTCATGAGGTCTAAAAAAGGAAGCCCTGAAAACTTGCAGTTCAATACGACCAATGTGAATACTCAATGATCGACCATTCCAGTTTTCCCCATATACTATAAATTTTTGCCCATAGGACATCGATTCATGAGCAGAGCTGTACATAATACTGTCTTAAGTTTTGTATTATAGGGTGCTTATCTGTCAAATCAAACACAATCATAGTCTGACATTTTTAAATGTGGCTTATTCCACAGTGATAAATAGTGCCTCCACGATTCAATCGTGCTAATAGCAAAATCATATGACCAACCAAGGAGTAAAAGAAAAACTCGGAAGGAGTTACACCTACGAAAGGGTGTGATGTAAGGGTGTCATTCGTCGGGGAAACCCCTACCGTAGGCGATTTTTGCCAACCGTAGGTAGTCGGGGGACACCTGCGGGGAATATACCCTTCTGTAAGGGGAAGCAGGGGGTTTATCTGAAAGTATAAAGTATCTGAAACTATTCTGACAATTATAAAAAAATATTCTTAAATCCTCTAAGGGTTAAAAAAACCCATCCCGTTAATATATATTCATCCAAATCCAGAGGCGTCGATCCTGGTGGGGGGCGGGGGGGGGGGGGAGGCCATTGCCTCCCCCACGAAAATATTGGGGGGGGGGCAAACATATTGATTTGCATGCCCCCCAATAAATTTGACCGCTTGAAAAAATCATACTATGCAAAGTAAATATATGTTTTAAAAAGCATTGGAAAGCACTATAAAACCATGAAACATGGCATAAAACCGCTCTTATAAACATAAAAAATTGTCAATTTTTCGGCGCGTTTTGCGCGCAAAATTCTGTATTACGATTTGGCGCGCGGAGCGTGTCGAATATTTTGGACTTTTTTTCACTTTTGCTCCCCCTCCACCAATCCGAAACATGGATCGACGCCCCTGTCCAAATCAATTGTCCTAGTTGGTCACTTCTCTTGCGCAAAACTCGAAAGGAGCTATATACGAAAGGGTGTGATGCAAGGGTGCCATTCGTCGGGGAAACCCCTACCGTAGGCGATTTTTGCCAACCGTAGGTAGTCGGGGATACCTGCGGGGAAAATAACCTTCTGTAAGGGGAAGTAGGGTTTTTTTGAAGTATCTGAAACTATTCTGACAATTATTAAAAAAAAATATATTCTTAAATCCTCAAAGGGGTAAAAAAACCCTCCCGTTTATATATAATTATTCATCCAAATCCAGAGGCGTCGATCCTGCGGGGAGGGGGGGGGGGAAACATATCGATTATGCCGCCACCAATAATTTTGACGCACTTGAAAATTCATATATTGAAGTAAATATATGTCTAAAAGCATTGAAAGCACATAAAAACCATTAACTGGCATAAACGCTCTAACATCAAATTGTCAATTTTCGGCGCGCTTTGCGCGCAAAATTTTGTACTACGATTTGGCCGCGCGAGGCGTGTCGATATTTTGGACATTTTTTTCACTTTTGCCCCTTCAATCCGAAACATGGATCGACGCCCCTGTCCAAATCCATTGTTCTAGTTGGTCACTTCTCCGGCACAGAAACGCATAATTTCGCAAACCGTAAAGTGCAGACATCGCAGGTGATCACATCGTCAACTTTCTGAATTAAGATAAATATCTTGCAGACAAAGGTTATTTTGTAGGGAAAACTTATTTTGGTAGGGGAAAACTTAGTTTTCAAAGGTGAAAGATGGACTAGAGCGTAGGGGAAAAGCAATATCCGTAGGGGAAATTTCGCGTGCGGCGTATAGGGGGAAATGAAAATTTTGAGTGGCAGCCCTGTGATGTTAGCCGGTTTGTTGATTTTTTTGTTTTTTGTCTCAGTTGATATTATGTTACTTTCTCAAAGAGATAATGAATATAGATTGTGATTCCGCAAAACGCACCAAAAGTTGGAAAATAACATATTGTGTTTTCATCCATACGAATTTAAAGCAGAGACTCTATACAGAAACAGAGATCGACCTGCAGAACAATGTAAATTCATGCACGATGAACATTAAGAGCACTATCCTTACAGTTATAGCTCTCATTACATACCAAGAGTTTGTAGTTCCTCGATCATTCTCTTGGCCGTCGTTCCGGTATACAACTCATCAGGTCCATTTTTTGCTATTGCCCTGAGTGTTTTTGCGAGCGAAGGGGATTTTACGATGTCTCCAACTCGTTTGGGGTTTCCATCTGGCAGATAGTCTCCTGAAGCAGAAAGCAGCGAAATCCCAGTTATGAAAGGGTTGGGAAAATGTAACACCAGTGTTTATTTTGGATCGTTTTACATCAAGGGCAATTTTGTGGAACATCTTCATTCAAATGAAATGCTACACAGTATTTTGGGTGTTCCATGACCGAAAAATCTCCCAATTGTATTTTACAACAGCAATGATCCACAAGACCGAATGTTTCCATGACCTCTAGTCTGGCTTCCAGACCTATGAACCTATCCTATATACTAGAGAAATTACTATCATCAATTAACTGCCTTGAACTAATACTAGTAGGGTGGGGTCCCGTTCTGAAAGAAGAGCATGGGCAGAGTGTGCACTCCGAAAGAAGAAAAAGGTCGGAAATTGAGGGCAGGGGCGTCGATCCATGTTTCGGATTGGGGGGGGGGGGCAAAAATGAAAAAAAGAAGCTCCGCGCGGCAAATTGCAATACAGAATTCTGCGCGCGAAGCGCGCCAAAAAATTCCCAAATATTGTGTGTTTAGTAGTGTTTTTATAGACTATAAAACCATTAAGCTTAGCGTAAAAATACTACTAAACATAAAGATTGGGAATTTTTCGCCGCACTTTGCGCGCAAAATCTGGTATTGTAATTTGGCGCGCGGAGCGCGCCGAAAACACCTTTTAAACATATCCTTGTATCGCATATTAGGAATTTTTCAAGTTGTCAAAATTATTGGGGAGGGGGGGGGGTGGCGAATCGATATGTTTGCCCCCCAATATTTCCATTGGGGCGGCGACTACCCCCCTTGCCACCCCAGGATCCACGCCCCTAATTGAGGGTACTAGTACACTGGGGGTAGTAAGAGGTGAATGATCTGGAATCGAGACCACATGACCCCGTACTTCCGTATCAGACCAACAGTCAGCCTGGTCCTGTGAGGTTTTGTTTTACTGTTTTTTCCCCCCTCGAGGATGTTTCCTTTAAAATATAGTGAATTGTCTCGACACCACTAAAATGTCTTCACAGATTAAAATATGTCAGAAACGGTTCTATGACACCTGCACTGTGGACATGTTTACCTCGGAAAATTACTCCCGGACAAGTACCCCTCAAAGACAATTACCCAGATTAATTTACCCCAGGAAAATTACCACCGGAAAATTACACCCTGGGAAATTCCTCTCCAGTTCAATGCAACCCCCAGGACAATTTCCACCAGGATAATTACCCCAGGAAAATTACCCCGGGAAAATCCTTGTAGTAATTGTCCAAGAGGTTATTATAGGAGGTAATTGTTTGGACACAGTCAGCAACATACCACAATCCCGGGGAAATTCCTCTCCAGTTCAATTCAACCCCCAGGACAATTTCCACCAGGATAATTACCCCCAGGAAAATTACCCCGGGAAAATCCTTGTAGTAATTGTCCAAGATGTTATTATAGGAGGTAATTGTTCGGACACAGTCAGCAACATACCACAACCCCGGGGAAATTCCTCTCCAGTTCAATTCAACCCCCAGGACAATTTCCACCAGGATAATTACCCCCAGGAAAATTACCCCGAGACAATCCTTGTAGTAATTGTCCAAGAGGTTATTATAGGGGGTAATTGTTTGGACACAGTCAGCAACATACCACAACCCCGGGGAAATTCCTCTCCAGTTCAATTCAACCCCCAGGAAAATTACCCCGGGACAATCCTTGTAGTAATTGTCCATCGCGGTTATTATAGGGGGTAATTGTTGGGATGCCGTCTGCAACATACCACGATCCCTCGAATTCCGACAGCGGTTTTATTTTATGAAACATCTCCAGAGTTTGCGCCAGGTGATTTGTCGCTTGAAATCCATTTTCAGCGAGCTCAATCGCAGGTGTAAACAGGTCCCGCCAGGGTAGTTTGCCATAACGTTGATGAGCCTCCCACAACCCGCGTAGTTCTCCCGGTACGCCGTTCCACTTTATACCTGTTGAAGTAAGGTTTGATTCCGATGTGATTTATTGGGCGATTCCGTACGGGACACGAAATGGTGTCCCGCTACACTTATGCTTGAAAAGCATTATTTTATATGCAGGCATAGCTATTTGTACTATTAAGATTAATGTGCACCCTCAAATAACCAAAATGTACATATAAAACTACTAGTAATGAAATTATCATTTTAAAACTCAGAAAATTTGTTTGGTGTCCCATTTACACGGGGAACCGTAATATAGTTTTATTGTAATATTTTGAATTTTGGAAAGTACTCTTGACTCCTTTGATTGTTATTTAAGGAGGAATGATATTATCATACATTTGTTCAATTGAGATCTTCATTAAATTGTCCATTTTTTTCAAAATGTCGCAAGTTAGAACCTTTATTTTCGGAATATTCCACATTACAATGTAACAAGGAATTTGCAAGAAAAAAAAATCAAATCATTTACCATTTTAATAATAACGTCATTACCTAATGTTGAATCAGCATTTCTCAGTTCATTAATGTACGATTCTTCACCGGCGGCGGCGGGCGCAGTTTCCCTGGCGTCCAAGTACACGCATGTCTTGGTGCTTCTCTGGTATACTAGCATTGAGAAACCACCGCCTAAGCCGGAGCTCTGGGCATTTACAACGCCGAGGCACAACTGGGCAGTGTGATAGCTGCATTCTACCAGTCTGCCTCTTTAGATATATATGTTCCCTCGAAATAAGAAAATATGAGATATGATAAAGGTGTTGATTGGAATGATTGCTGTTTTAGTACATCTACGACTCAGGGGGCGCGAAATCCGGGGGGGGGGACAGGGGGACATGTTCCCCACGAATTTGAAAGTGGGGGACACAATACCCCCCCCCCTCGATATTACGAATAATTGTGTGCAGAACTATAAATAATTTTATTAGCTGTGTTGTTTTTTCTTTCAACTACACGTACAGTTCATTTTCCTTATCAAATAGTCCCAATATTCTCATTGGGCTGGGTAATATAATTGTCATAAAGTTTCGCTGCGCTCCGCGCACAAACTTGCAATGTAGGATAACTACTTCGCGCAAGCGCCGAATACATGTGTGATAACTATTACAATTTTAATAGTCTGTAATTGCTTTTTCTTCACACAATAAAGTTCATTTTCCGTATGAAATAGTCCCAATATTTTTATTGGCCTGGTAATGTCAGAATTTTCGGCGCGCTCCGCGCGCAAAATTGCAATATAGGATAACTATTGTGCCTTGCCCTAGTTTTTAAACATATACCTGCATTACGTGGTAAGAATTTTTCAATTTTTCATTTTTTCATTTTTCATTTTTTTTGGGGGGGGGGGGAATGGGTAGAGGCAAAAAGCAAGAAAATTCAAAATTTTCGCGCGCAAACTTGCAATATAGGATAACTATTTTTCGCGCAAGCGCCGAATACAATGTGCTATTACAATTTTAATAGTCTGTGGTTGTTTTTTCTTCACACAATAAAGTTCATTTTTCCGTATGAAATAGTCCCAATATTTTCATTGGCCTGGTAATGAAATGTCAAAATTTTTGCGCAGAATTGCAATATATGATAACTGTTTTTCGTGCAAGCGCCGCAAAATTTTATATTGTGTAATAGTTTAATGGTTTTGTAGTGCCTTGCGCTAGTTTTTAAACATATACTTGCACTACGTTGTAAGAATTTTCAATTTTTCCTTTTTTTTGGGGGGGGGGGGAGAAAAAAGCAAGAAAAGTCAAAATTTTCGGCGCGCTCCGCGCGCAAATTACAATGTAGGCTCGAGCAAAGCACGACTCAAAATTGAATATTGTTTAAATTTAATGGATTTGTAGTGCTTGCGCTGTATTTTAAATATACGTAATTTTTCAATTTGTCAGGTTTTTTGGGGAGGGGGACAAAACAATATGAATGTCCCAATATTTTCATTGGCATGGTAGTAAAATGTCAAAATTTTCGGCGCGCTCCGCGCGCAAAATAACAATGTATATAGGCTAGCAATGCAAAATTCAATATTGTGTACGTTTAATGGTTTTTTAGTGCCTTGCGCTACTTTTTAAACATATTCTTGCATTACGTTTTTAAGAATCTTTTAATTTGCCAACTTTTTGGAGGGGGCAAAAGTAAAAAAATATTCGGATTTATTTGTATCTAAAAGGGACCCAAAATGTAGATTTTAAAGATGAAAATGCCCTTTTTTCTTACTTCGGAGGGTAAACCCCCGGGCAAAAATGTAAACTTTCTTAAAGGGGGAAACCAGATCCTCCCTAAAGCTATAATTTGTCTAATAAGCCAGAATAATGAATTGAATGTGGATGAAATATTCGGATTAATTTGTCACTAAATTGAGCCAAAAATATAGATTTTTAAGAGTGAAAATGCATTTTGTTTTCTTACCAAGGCAGGGGAAAGCTTCCAGGCCCACCCAAAAGTTATCGTAATTGTCTAATTACCCACACACGATTTAAAGACAATGAAGACAGCAGGCCTATGCACAATGTGTCACTATAAGGGCCAAAAATGTACAATCCCCAATCTTGCTAAAGTATATAACCCTATCTTTAAAACGTATTTTCAACATGCTTAGAAAAACGTATTTCCCTGTTTTTTTGTTTTGTTTTTCTTCAAAAGTCCCTACACCCTCGCATACAGTATTTCCGGTACAGCTCCTTCAATATTTTGCTCTAAAACAACGCCATGGGAGGCCTACAACTTGTGTATATAGGCATATAATGCGCTCCGAACTTGCGACACATGAATTGAAATGCATTTTCCAGCCAATGAAGATGATTGTGAATTCTAGCGAAAAAGAAAAAAAATGAATTAAAACAAATGAATAATAATAAAAAAAATAACCAGGCCTACCGACTCCTGTCATGCCTGTGTTTTGTCAATTAAGGGCAATAAACCTTTTTTTGTTTGTTTGTTTGTTTGTTTGTTTGTTTGTTTGTTGTTTTTTT
>JZLH01S0138791.1:36263-49866 GCA_001188425.1 Eucidaris tribuloides
AAAAAATCTAACCCATGCAAACTAGTGCTGTATCAAAAAGGTTGACTGATCGCTAATCAACTGTGAAGATCCATATCCGTTTTTAATTTGTAGGTTTTAGCTAACTCTTTTATATTCATTTGCTGCAGAAACATGGTCATTTTAATCTAAGTATTTGCAAAGAGATATTGGTATGATGACAGTGTTTAATCAGTTCCAATGTTATCCAAATATTTGACCAGTAAGCAATGGCTGTGAAGCAAAAATAATATTTTAATATGAACACTTTCCACCATTTTAGTACTGTTACAGTTCGGCCTCGGTTATACGGCCATCGATTATACGGAGATCTCTGTTATCCGGACAATGGGCTTATCAGTCATTACTTGTAATTGATACACCTTTATCAGAAGTGTACACAGAAACATGCTGGCTATCAGGGACAATAAATAAAGTGTCTCATGTTGGAGGTCTGTTGCAATTTGTGCATGGTCTGTGGGTTGTTTATACAACAACTTATGACATGTGTACCTCCCCCTATACTGTGTTTGTACATTATCTCTCTTATCCGGCCATATCACTTAACCGGATGGCTGCTGGTCCCAACGTAGCCGGTTAATCGAGTTCGAACTGTACATGTATTTCAGAAACAACAAAATACTTATTATTTTTTCAGAAAAAAGAGCTTCAAATACTGTTTAGGATAAGTGAGATCTGTCTGATTTTCATGGTAAGTTAACCGGTTTTGTAATTATTGAAAAAAATATAGCTCTAAGGCAAACCATCCTTATTAAAGCCACTGGCTAACATTTACCAAAGTTAAGAAAATGTGAGCTACATAATCTTCCACCCTCCAAGTGTCTTTGACAAGGTTTAAAAATAAACCCCTGAAAAAATTGTATTTCAAAATGAGTATTTAGTGCTTTAAAAAAGTGACCGGATTCAACTGCTCATTTCCTCCCATAGACCTACCGTACGTGGATCTAGGCTATTTTTTACTCGCCCCGAATAATAATTGTTTATTCATTCATATCTTGCCACTGGCAACATAAATGTCCAAATTTTTGTATTCTAGGGTGTTTATTTGTCAATTCAAACACTTCTATCAGACTATGTAGCTCAGATAGCAAAGTTTGACATTTTTTTTTAATTTGAAGCTCCACAATGTTAGCCTATTACTTTAAAGGCAGGGGATCTCTTTTGCATGCCTTAAAATTAACATTGTGTAAAATACAATGGCATTTAGAAGAAAATGCCATCTGGAAACCTTTAGCAAAATAAAGGAGCTAGAAACTCAGTTTTAATGGAATTATAGTGACCTTTAGACTCAGATTTGAATTGTTTTCTCGCAAGAAAAAATTCCTACCATAGAACGTACACTAAAAGGCTATTGATTTTCCTTTGCAATTTTCAAATTCTAGGCAATCACTAACCCCCAGATTTTACAGACATGCCCTTCATCAAAAAGGGCATGGGTTATCTTTTCCTGGTCTGTGGGGATGTTTGCAAATGAGATCCACTGCCTTTAACCTGTTGGCTATAGGAACCGGGGTGCCCTGTGTAGAATTTTCAGAATCTCAGCGGCAACAGGTTTAAAAAAACATCAATTTCAGCCTTGTAATATCCCTGACATTTTCCACTCTCATATTTGTCCAATTTATGGGAGGATATCGGCTGAGCCAGGACAGAAGGTAACTCAATTATTTCAGAACACCTGATACTCCAAAGCGGACACAGATTCATTATCATTTACCAATCTGATACTCACTTGTTTTTTTTTTAAATTTCCATGTTTTATTGATTTTCATGATTTACGGTAACACAAGAAATCAATGATAAATTATAAGACAATCAAAGAAAAAATAAATAAATAAAAATAAACAGTGCAGCTGTATATATAATAATAATGATAATAAAACAAAATGGTTGAAGCCATACTCACTGTTTATAACAGGCTCTGTATCTGGAACGCACGGGAACAACTTGTGAAACTGTTTGTTTCGACTGTCATGGCCCATCTGTGAGAAAAATGATCAAAAACAGAAAATGAAGAGTTAAATGAAAGCCATATAGCAAGTCAAAGTAGGAAGCTATTACAAGAAGAATGCTTTTTCATATGAACTTATTATAATACAGTCCAAAATATTCTGCTAAGTTTGGTTCAAATCTGATCATTATTTCTAAACAGAAGATGATAAATATGATTATTTCCCCGTATCCCCCCCCCCCTTCCCCCAACCTGTTATTTCCCTGTGGAGCCCAATATCTTGTTTTTGGCTCAGGTGAGCTAAAAAAAAATGTCTCACTGTGAATTCATTTAGAAAGATTCCATTATTCTCCATACTAATAATTGACGTTAATTTACTTTCTTTGATGACTGACAACTAGGAATACAACCATAATCACATTAATTGCAGGAATATGACAAGTACACATGTAGCTAAATTTTCACCAATTCATCTGACAATTTCTTGATAATTACAGATGACAACCACATATTTTTGCCATTTGCTGTTGGATAAAATGTGGTTCTTTTTATGCTTGCTTTGTTTGCTCCTCTCAACATGGGACTCATAGTTATATGTAGGCTACTTTTATTGACTCTTCTACCAAAGACAAGACAAATTATTAATAAAAACAATGTTATTCATAATGCATAATGTATATTTCAATATTTATTGCACACCCCAAATTACCCAGTGATATATTATTTCACAAATCAAATCTTCTGAAATTCCAAAATGCACATAAACTTCAGGCGGCTTCCTTCATGTGCATGTAAACAAATTATTGTCATGTAGTTTCAATAGATCGAATTGTAATATTCACTCACACAACACAAGGCATTTGCAACAGTTCCATGCATCTTCATTAAACTACACTGTAATAAGTTTTGTTCGAGTCATTCAAATATACCGTATTGAACCACCAAAATGGTCTCTGAAAAAATTTACTAAATTCACTATATGCATTTCATTTCGAAATACAAAAATTAGCTGTTGAACTTTTGAACTTTATTATGGCCTGATCTTGCCTTCCTGCGCATAAAGACCTTCAATAGTCATTGATACAGTTAGTTTTAATGTTTACAGTCGGTCTTCGGTTACAATATCCTGAATCGCTAGATAACTTCCTGTCTATTGTTATATTGGCGGACATTTCTCGATGTTGTGTTTGTCAATTTGAAGACACCATACAAGGTGCATGATAAAACATATGCCACTGAAACCAAAACGGAGGCTGTCACTTTGCATCATTTTCTTGTACCTATAAAATGTTACAACAGCTTCTTGTTTCAATTCAGGAGTCAACCTTGAAAGTTCGATGACCTTTGCTGGCTCTGCTACACCCAGTCTTATTATGAAACTTTGTATTTCTTCTTTGTACATCTTGTTCTGTTTTCTTGATACTGTATGTATCGAGCTGGTTTGAATTTAGGGTCTAAAAATAACTTTGTTTGTATATACTATCTTGTTTTTAACTGAGATTTGGACTATTAAAATCAATAAATTCAAATTATTCCAATTCCAATTCAACCTGTCAAGGTAGAAAGTTAATTTTATTTTGGGGGCAATGTACTGACACTAGTATGTTATACATCAAATTCTATGGGGAACTTTATGGACTTTTGTAATTGTCTAATTAATTTATTTATTTTTGTTTTGTTTTGTGGGAGATCATGTTTTTTTTTTTTTTTTTTTTTAGGGGGGGGGGGGGTTGAGCTATATCCCACCAAGCCCCCTGTGTATTTCCTACACTGCAACCTGTTGCACAAATGTACGGGGGGGGGGGGGGGGGTCACAAATTGGGTGTGGCTAGATGTATGTTGGACAGTTGTTGCGACTAGACTTATCATTCATTGAGTCACAGTGGTCATGAGTCATGCGTCTAACCATGTTCTCTATTCCTTCACTTTACTTTGCCACCACAAGTTATATGTTATGTAGTCATTACTGCATACTGCATGTAGAACTTAAAATTCCATTATTCAAAACTTTGCTGTTTTAAGCATGTTGTCATATTTTCTAGCATGACACATAGAATGTCATTTCATAAATATTGTAGATTGTCGCTAAAAAAAAAATGCTAAAACCCCTTATGGACCTCACTTAATATTACATGAAAAGTCATATCCATGCTCCAGTGTTTTGTAAGGGCATAAATAATTTATTAATGTTTCTAGATGATTTTTTTCCCCCCAACTTCTGAACAACCTAGAATTCATGACTCTGCAAAGGTCTCCAGAATCCACCTTGCTCAGTTGCTGCCTTAACTAATGTAAGTTACAGTTTTCTACATTACCGCTATCCCTTCATGGCCGCCCACACCTTCCGAGGCCCACTGAGATAGATATTCTCCTGAATTATGCATCAGTTCCATCTCATGCCAATATCATTCATGAATTAAGCACTGACAAAGGATGGAAGAAACACCTGCCGAACCCGTGCTCTGGGCGCTTTTAACACTTTGAACCCCGAACCTTCTGGGCATTGGTGTTTTCAGAATGATGTTCATTTGATAATCCATTCAGCAGTACCTCATACATTAACAATTTGACACATGAGAATCAAGGGGAAATGATTTGAGATTCAACAATTTACCTATTACATGCCTAAATAGATTTTTATACCATGTAAAGAGCATCAATGACTTTTCACAACAAGGTAAGATCCGGCGTTGCTGAATATCACATTGTCCCGTATCAGCGCGCAGCCATAAAGTTCAGATTGACAATGAATGTGGGGGGGGGGGGCATCCATGTTGTGCAATTGCCACTCAAGATCCCCCACCCCCCTTGTATCAGGTTCAAAGCTTCCACCGCCCATGCCCTCACTATAAACATTTCTGTAATTTTTTTTTTGCATTTTGTCATCATAATGATTGCCCAGATGGTTAAAGCACTTTTTTTTTACTTCATATAACCGTTTACCTGCAATTTATTTCAACATCTGTTAAAGTTGCATATTATGTAGTGTTGTAGCGACCCGCCTAAGCCAATTGGATGGACTCCGCTCTATGTGTTTGGGCGTGGCCTGGCCTCGATCTTGTGACTCAAACTACAATACTGGCGGGGCCTGTTTTACAAAGCTGCTTGCAAGATTGCGCATGACTTTACGAACGAGTCTGATATAAAGTGCCAAGTAAATGCAAAAATGTTTCGGTCATTTAGAAAGTATGATTAAACCATCAAATGAGATTTGCGCCGAAGATAAGTTTGCATATGAAATACTTGTTAAATGATTAAAGGGTAATAATAATTATCTATGTTTGCATATTTTGACATTAGCAGTGCGATTTCAAAGTTAGAGAATGCACAATTGCTGACCCATATTCAGGTCCATTCATAATTCATCTAACTTGATGATAGCTATTGAACAGGCCCTGGTGATCATCTCTTACCTCCAATTAGAAACTGCGTCATTGATGGCTTTCTGGAGACAGAGTTTGACAAAGATTTAGATCGGCAGAAAAGGAAAAAAAGAAGAAAAAAATTACATTTAATACGGATGATTATTACTAATGAACTATTAACTTTGACATGTGTATAAGTTATGTTATCTTTGGAAGACTGAAAATAACAGCAATACACAAAGCACATTTAGGGTTTCAGCCGATAGCTATAAAAAGTTACAGTAGGTCTATCTACAAGTCACAAATAAGTCTGAAAAAAATTATATAAACAGTATCATGGTGAGACTGAAAATATTGTATATGAATCCACAGATCAAAGGGGAGAAAAAGTACTTGAGAACTACCAAATAGAGAGATGCACTTCATCTTGTATAAAGTCTGATTTGTTATATGGGTCAAAGTATGATTTTTAATACTTTGTATTTAGACCTGATCTATCGTTTCTATTGTCCACGACTTGAGTAGAATTCAAATTGATCAGTTGCTTGTTCTTATCAATGTCACTCTTGTTTATTAAGCCGCTATGTCCCACTTCATGTAGAACCGTAAGATTCACGATTTACCATTCGTAGCTGATCGTGGAATATTGTATACTTGCTCTAAAACTTATGTTCATATTCCTTGGTGGTATTTTCAAAGGCTCACAAAAATTTACTGATGTGGTCTCGTTCAAGTGAAGATGCACTGAATAAGCGCATTCAATCTTGTCTAGGTATATTAGTTTGCATGAGCAACTCGTAACATCAAGATTAGAATGTGAATCTTCTTAGCCTTTGTTACAATCTCATGCAATGAATGTAATCATATTGACTAATTATGTGGGTTTGCAGAAAATTTTGAACCATCCAAAAGTTTGCTAGGATCAACACATTGCACACTGACTCAAGATTGTTGATAATCTGATAGTAATCATGATTACTCCATTGTATTTACAAAGATTCCATCAATGTTTGCCGATCGTGATAGTGGGAATGCCCTTTAAACAATCTAAAAGCGTGTGCGACAAGGTTGTGATTTCACTGAACTACTGGATATTCAAGTTTGGGAAAGAAAAATGTGCGGGCATACTGGAACAGGTGCAAGATTACAACAATGGAAAATGGTTATAGGCATGAAATGCCATCTACGCTAGTACAGCACCGCTACTAAGCGTTTGGGAGAGTTTTCCACACAGCACATAATATGATTTATAATACATTTGTAGTCACAACAGTATGTTAAAAGTTAAAGGTAAACCATCCCACTCCTATGTCGGAACATGGGCTGCACCTACTCCTTTTCCCCAAGTTTAACTACGACACATGGCTGCAACAAGACGTTTGACTACAGGGGGGGTTAGTCCCCCGGTTAGCCTGCTGGTTCCCATAGCGTTTAACTACCCTAGCACAGTCTAGAAAATCCAAGTGCCAGGCTAAGAGGCATTAAGGTACGCATTTTATGATCCTGACCATGAGCCGAGCTCGAAGTCCGCAATCTTCCCCCGACGAGGGCCGACTAGAGTGGACGCTCTACACGAGCACTCGCCCGTTATAGGTATGTTTAGACGGTAAATGCAAACTAGAGGTATAATTACAAATCATTTGTGATTGTAATTTTAAATTCGTGGTCTAGGGTGCGTTCTAATCCATTCTTCAAAGACCAATACAACATTTCCTCCTGGGAAGTTTTCTAGAGTTGCACACTCAGCATAGTTAGAGAGTCGAACTATCGCCCCCACTAGTCGCGACTGACTTTGTCGGATATGTGGTGTTCAACTGGCTTTAGTGTTTCGAAGATGTGTGTTTTTTTTATTTTTCGGGTTGCATGGGTGTCGCGTCGGTCGCCACGTATAACTGCACACATGTACGATAGCATTGACGATTATGGCTGATCCAAGACATTTTGGCCAGTTCTGTTTGATTTGGCAATCGAAGCAGAGATGGGGTTTCATTTCTGCCACAAAAGAGTAGAAAAATGTTGGTATTGCTGTTCATTTTAAACGTCTTTGACTCGTTTTTATACAAATTTAACGTGTGATAAAAAGTCGACTATTGCGTTCCGATAGTCGGGTCGCTACCCGTGTAGGGCAAGTCGCGACTACGACTATTTCGCCGACTTAGTGTGCAACACTAGTTTTGACTATAGTACATGATTTGGGAGTGAGCTTATGAACCTGTCCTCACCCCCATCTGCTAGACCATGTTTCTCTCATATTTAGATTATCCACAGGTAAAACAATGGACATGATTAATAATAAAATTCTTTAAAAACTGTAATATTGACATTGATGTGAAAAAAAGTAGGAAAATTATAGGATTTCACGGAAAAATTGGAATTGGATCTTCCCCCAAATAGCGACACATGAAGGCCTGAGATTTGTCTAGCATATATTATGAATAAACAATAAAGAAGTGGCTATAACACCCATGGACCACAGATTAATTGTACAAAGCACCAACGGCAAGTAACTATTACAATAACAAAAATACCATTATATATCTAAATTAGTTGTTGCTAATGTGCAACTGAGAAGTTTGGAAACATCATGTAAGATATACGGCATCTGGAGAAGTTAATTATACAGTATATTACGTCTATTAGTCAATCATTTCACAACTAAACTAAAGCAATTACGCCTCCCAATCCAAGCCATTTGCAAAACATTTTCAAAGATCTCTTTCTGACTGCCCAGACACTTTTTGGCTAATGCTCCGCAACTGTAGTACTAAGCTATTAAACATACAAAACAAGAAGCATATATTACGGCCTTATACGTTTAATATCTGATTGCATGAAACAAAACAATTACACACAGCCAGGCAATACATAGTTCCAAGAAGCTGTAATGCAAAATCATTGATGAGGCTTTCCATAATGTAATACATCGCATATAACTATAGATGCATATAACATACGTAACTTACGAAGCTCCTGATCTAGCTTCTCTATGCATGCATACACTCAAGAATCTCGATACAATGATGTAGGACAACTCAACCTACATGCGCACAATGGTATATAATGTCTTTTCTATTTTGCCGTCATGCCTGGTAAAAAACCCTTTACTATCAAAACATTTATAAATAGCTATTACTTACAATACAGTAGCTGGTGCAGTGGAAGCACTCAAACTATTCTGAGTAGAATTCATAGAGCGGCACTGTGTCGCACGAACAAACATGTACGGTACGTCAGCGTATGAAAGAACGGAATGCAAATAATTTTTAATGAGGCACGCTTTCCATCCACCGCAAACCTAAAGACCAACAGAACGACAACCAGATAATAGATTTTTTGTTTATGTTCATTGTTAAGTCTGCACGCCTTTTAAGCAATGTGTATCTATTCGTCAAAAAGTAACCTGCATCAATTAAGCCAGTTTGATTTTCACTAAGGAAATGAATTCTTTGCACTAATCTTTAAATACAAATGCAGTCAAACGTAAAAATCTGTCAACATTGATGTAACTTCATGCGCTGTGATACTAAAAATCTGATCTGTAATCTGCATATGTCTGGAATACACGTCTAAACTATATTTTCTGATAAACTTATAAGCCCCCCCCAATACAAAAATAATTAAAAATATTACATCACCACCTCTCAACGAACGTGCACAAGCCCTTATTGTTCAGAATAGAGATCACAAACAACGAAACCAAATAAATGCACAAACTGGGAATTTGGCCTGCAAATCAGTATATAAGAGAGTGATTGTCAATTGCAATAAGTGAAATTCACAAAGGGCCAAGTCTAAATTTGTGAACTTGTGAACTTGCGCCTGTTGTCATATTGGTGAAATTTAACAAGATTCAATTGTATAATATATGAGTCAAGAGTTTTCCTAACCCTGGGACAAGCTGGGGGCGGGGGGGGAGAGGGGAGGAGGGGAGCATTTAGGTACCAAATTTGTATGTATAGTGCAAGTCAAACTGGAGAGATAAAAAAAAAAACGGTCGAAGTCCAAAGGTTCTTTGTGCTTCGAAGCAAGCATGATAGCCTAAAAAAATAGCTACCTTGGGCGCTATGCATGACACGCTTCTACAAATCATAATACATGTAGCATACCTGCAGTTCTTCCTCATATATCATACACATATTACAGACACTCATCTCAGCTATCAGCACTTTCTCCCTGTGACTGAAGTCCGAAGCTTGTAAATGCACAAATACTATGCAGAATTGACGTACATGATCTCAGACAAACTAGTGCACATTATTCCATGCCAATTAAAATTTTCCAACCATCATTTGGACCATGACCCACTGTGATGAACAACAGTGTATGCAAATCATTGCGAGGGTGCAGTCATTTTATAGATTCATTGACACCAGGCCCCTGGTACTCCCCAACGAAGTCTACATATATTATACCAACAACCTGGTTACAACAAACATGTTTAACAAAAAATACACTACGAAAAACACAAATGACTGATCATACAACAATGTACCTAGTTTCTCATGGCATATTTTCCATTTCCAGCACGACGAGTGATACAATCTTGTCTTAGATTATACGCTCTTGACATCCTATTGAACTCTCTATACCTGGCGTCACACACAAGTGAGGTGGAAACTATAGCTATGGCAATCTGTCCTCAAAGTCCACGAGATCGGGGTATGTGATCGATCGACCGGCCGGCCACCAATAAAAGGATCACGTGCATGCACAGGCAGCCAACAGACACATAATGCTCGTTATATAATCTG
Source organism: Eucidaris tribuloides (assembly GCA_001188425.1). Classification (NCBI taxonomy): domain Eukaryota; kingdom Metazoa; phylum Echinodermata; class Echinoidea; order Cidaroida; family Cidaridae; genus Eucidaris; species Eucidaris tribuloides. Next base: position 46,346 of record JZLH01S0138791.1, read on the forward strand.
TGTGAAAGTGGGAAGCGTCCTCTATGCCGAGTGGTCAAACTAGTGACCACTCTATGACGCTGCAGTGCCTACGCCGCTGATGACGTACGTAGAGTCTTTCAGTGGGTATCAATCAATATGTTGGGTATATTGTTCCTATTTCCATAAGGTTGCAAGGTAATGCCAGATAAACTATTCTCTTTCAGGCTAATAGCGACGCCTTTGGTACATTCATTTTGTCGCGCATTCCTCTAGAATTATTAATTCCAATTTTTTTAAATATATCTTATATCTTTTAATGAAACGTAACACAATCATCTCCCCTGAAATACAATACGTTACATAACAAACTGAACATTTTTTTTAAAAGTAACGAAAGTATTGATAAAAAAGTAATCTCTAAAATCCAGAAGAGTATTCATGTTGTTAAAAAATTAAGTCATATTTCTGTTGTATAAGCTTCAGCGCGTATAAAACCGCATATGATTTGAGGCAGATGGCGCAAAAGAAAAAAGTAAGAAAAATAAATTAAAATACCAAATATGAATAAAAATATTGCTTCACAAATTTAGTCTTTACCTCAGAAATCTCAGCAAATGAAATGCGAAATACATTGTTTAGAAGAGGGTAACTTTATCTATAATTTGCACACAAGCTTTTCTCGTCTCAAAATGCCATCGCGTAAATGTTACGTATTGTTTAAGTTCCACATTCCATCTCAAAAGTCTCAATTGTGCATGGTTCAAATAGTTTCCACGATACGAGTTAAGATTGCGAGAAAAATACTAGATTGAGTCACTGTTCCACCGTTAGCCTGTTTTGCACAATAGTAGCTGTCAAGTTATTTTTGTCCATAAACATATTAATGGCAATTTTCCCAACTCATTGACTTAATATAAGTGTCCAGGGTAAATTTATTTTTTTTTAAGATTAGAGAATAAAATGTTCACATAGCTGATATAATTTTTCGAGGAATTGCCCATTATTGTCCCAGTGGAAAATCTATGTTCTTCCCACCTAACAAAGATGGGGGTAGTTTGAGTTTGAAAAATACAGTGACAAAATAGCATTCAGTTGATACTTACATTACATGCCAAAGAAAATACATTAAAAAACTGTTAATGTTGAAAATTTCCTATGATATCAATGGCATATGTTGCAATTCATTTTCAATCAACAGTTGCGAATATGTTCATCCTATGTTTGATGGAATATTGTTTGTATTAAAACTGACATTGACAAAAGAGACATTGAGTAATTTTTTACATGTAAGGGAACTCTGAGAGCTTATATGCCTGGAAAAACTACTTGACTGCATTGACTATATTATATGGCGTAATATTATCATGGGCTTGGACAAATTCGTTTTGATATTTAATATTAGTCGCGTATCATTATTAGTTTGTATATAAAAGAATTTAAAGAGCATGAACTGTGAGTGGCGGATTATTCTATTGATCGAAACCATAAACCAAAATGGGTACCTGGAAATCTGAAACTAATTCTTACCAGAACAATGAAATATTAAAATCTACACAGCATTTCACTCAGAAATGTCTGAGATATAACAATAAAGAATATTATTCACGTCATTAAAGATTGGGTATTTCATTCAGCGAACGTCAAAAACATCTACTAGAATCAAATCATGCTAATCTAATCCAATGTGAAGATTAATATAAATAACACCTCTCATAGAGACTTGGGGTAATATTGAGTTTGATTAAAATCTGGAAACGTGTTAAACTTCATCCTTTTCATTTGCTAGCAGGCACTTTTTAAATATCGGACGTTCAACGTCACTAGTGTTCAAGCTCGTATCCGTAAGAAAGGTCCGCAGTCAGCGTGCCAAGGTCCGCTAGGGCGTTGATAGGGCCTCCGCCGTCTGCCTACAGTAACTGCATTCGCTTTATAATGAGACAAAATTGAAATCACAGAAAGAACAACATTCTGTAAACTATGTCGTTATATTATTTCTCATAACAACAATTATAGACGTATGGATCCAGACTTTCAACACACGCCATTATGTAAGTACAGAACTCCATTTGGGTATTGTAAGAGGAAGTAATGGACTTGCAAACCCTAACCGCATCTTTAATGCTTTATGTAATTATTTTCTGCATCACTCAAAAAACAAACAAAAACACTGTGAAGTTGTATTGGAAATCTGACAGATTCTATACCAAAACAATAAAGTATGAAATACACGTTTTCATTCAGAATTCTCAGATATAGAATATAAGAATTCTAATTCACAGATAACCTCCTCTCATAGTGAAGGCGAAGTGGAGCTTACTCCGGCAGTTAACTTCGCGGTTGAGTTGATCGCTTGTACTGTGGACCGCTTACAAACTCCCTTTCATACTGCAAGCACCGCCAGCGAGTGTATCCGCATCGTTTTCCATGGTTACATGCGAGTTTCGCAGCCGATTATGTGTGGCCGAATTCGCTTCTAACAAGCGGTGCGGCAATTTCGCACATCAATCGCTTATTAATTGGTCTGTAGGCCTACAACTTGCTGCTCAATATTGACTCTTGCCAGATGATTGGCTGTGATCTGAGTACAAGCCACTGATTTGAAATAACGGGGATTGACCAATAGCGCCTACCATCAGTTCACTGAACTTGGTGTTGGGTTAATAAGTTCTATGGTTAAGGTATTGATTCAGACTTTCGTTGAAAAATCAGGAGAACAACATACGCAAAAAATCTAGAACCAAACGATTCAACACGCTTACAAACAAATCAAACTCTGGAATTTAACTCCGACTGACTAAACTCGCTTTGACGTTGGACAGGAAATGTAAACACGCGCGAGATACTGAAGTTAGCCGAATGCACTCCGTCGCGAGTTTAACTAAAGCCGTAACGCCTCCTCTCGGAAAGTGGGTTGAGTACCCGCTTGAACCGGAATCGGGAAAAATCTCAGAATTTCATATTGCCCTCCAAAGTGGAGTAAACTTTCCTTCTGGATCGGAGTAATCCACTTCGGCTGTCATATGAAAGGGTATATTCATGTGTCAAGTAAAATTATATATTTTTAAATAATGAGATCCAATCTACCAGATGGCAAGATTTTGTTTAAATTTTAACTTTGTGTTTTCATTTTTGCTATTTGCTATCTTACAGTTTTTAGTTCTGATTGCGTAGTCATAAGTGATTTCATCTCTTTTTGCTGTTCCCCTGCAGTTATCATAATGTTTCATGATAAAAATGTTAAACATTATGTTTAATGGTCTATATTGTTCGTTGTTATTCTCTTTTTTTATCTGAGGAATAACATGAAATGGATATGAATTGAATTTTGACACCCATTGAGATGATTTGATTGATATAACATGCATTCTCCAGAGACCCCAGGCTGATATATAGTCTCCAAGTGGCTTAATTTGACTTCTCTATCTATACGTTTACATCACCATATCAGTTACTTCAGATCCTACAGAGGCTTAGCACAGGTTTCTTTAAATTCTTCTTGTTGTTGTTGTCTGGTGGGCGGTCTGTTGGGCTGCATTCTCCTCATGCATTCAAAGTGGAAT
>JZLH01S0138791.1:50680-61532 GCA_001188425.1 Eucidaris tribuloides
CCCCCCACCACCCCATTGTATATTCTAAATGTTCCACCGCCCATGCCCACTATACATTTCTGTATATTTTTTTTGCATTTTGTCATCATAATGATTGCCAAATGGTTTAAAAGCACTTTTACTTCATATTATGTTTTACTGCAATTATTCAACATCTGTTACGGTATGATATTACATAGTGTTGTAGTCGAGTTGTAGTCGATGCCAGCCAAGGCCAATATTGGGGTGGACTCGCTCTAAGTGTGTTTTGGGGTGGACTCAACTACAATACCGGCAGGGTCTGTTTTACAAAGCTGTTTTGTAAAGTTACACATGACTTTACGAATGACTTGATTCACTTGAATATGAAGTGCCAAGTAAAATGACAAAAACATTTCATGTCATTTTAAGAAAGTATGATTAACATCAATGAGATTTTGCTCAAAGATAAAGTTTGCATTGAAATACTTGTTAAATGGTTGTTAAGAGTAAGAATATTAATCTATGTTTGCATATTTGAACATTAGCAAATGTGATTTCAAAAGTTAGAGAATCACATTTGGCTTGCCATATTTCAGGTCATTCATAAATTCATGCATAACTTATGATCAGCTTTATGAAACAGGCCCTGGTGATCATGTCTCTTACCTCCAACTTAGAAACTGCGTCATTGATGGCTTTGGAGACAGAGTTACTGAAAGATTTAGATCTGCAGAAAAAGGGGAAAAAAAGAAGAAAAAGAAAAAACGTTAATTACGAGAATGATATATATTACTAATAACTATAACTTTGACATGTGTATAATTTATGGTTTATCTTTGGAAGATGAAAATAACCATCAATACCAACAAAGCTACCATTTAGGGTTTCAGACGATAGCTATAAAATAGTTACAGTAGGTCTATCTACAAGTCAAAATAAGTCTGAAAAATTTTTATATAAAAGTATCATGGTGAGCTGAAAATTGTATATGAAGCCACAGATCAAGGGGAGAAAATACTTGAGACATACATACAATAGAGAGATGCACTTCATCTTGTATAAAGTCTGATTTGTTATATGGGTCAAAGTATGATTTTTAATACTTGTATTAGACCTGATATTCGTTTCTATTGTCCACACTTGATAAATAAATTCAAAATTTTGATCAGTTGTGTTTCTTTCAATGTCACTCTCTGTTTCCATTAAAGCCCTATTCCCACTGTCATGCAAACCGTAAGATTGCCACGATTTACCATTCGTAGCTGATCGTGGAATATTTGTATACTTCTCTAAAACTTTATGTTTCAATATCCTTTGGTGGCATTTTTCAAAGGCTCCAAAAATTTACCTGATGTGTCCTCTTCAAGTGAAGATCACTGAATAAAGCGCATTCAATCTTGTCTGGTATATATGTTTGCATGAGAACTCGTAACATCACGATTAGATGTGATCTTTCTTGCTTTGTTACAATCTCATGCAATGATTTAATCATGATTGACAATTATTTGTGGTGATTGTAGAAAATTTTTGAACCATCCAAAAGTTTGCTAGGATCAACACAATTGCCACAACTGACCTCAAGATTTGATTAGATCTGATAAGATCATGATTACTCCATCGTATTTACACAATTCCAATCATGTTGCGAATCGTGATAGTGGGAATGCCCCTTTAAACAATCTTACAGCTGTGTGCGAAAGGTTGTCTTGATTTCACTGAACTACTGGATATTCAATTATCTCCTGACCCATTTCCCAAGTACATAAAAACTGAACTACTCGATATTCAATTATAATTGGAAAGCAAAATGTGCGGGCCATACTGGAAACAGGTGGCAAGATATCCAACAATGAAATGGTTAAGGCATGAAAATGCCATCTACGCTAGTTTACAGCCCTACTAGCTGTGTTGGAGAGTTTTCACACAGCACATAAATCATGATCACAATCACATTTGCAGTCACCAAAGTATGTTTAAAAGTTAAAGTTAAACCCATCCCGCTCCTATGTGGAACATCGGGCTGCGCCTATCTCCGTTTCAGTAATCCTAGGCAACATGGCTGCACAAGACAGTTTGACTACAGTGGGGGGTTAGTCCCCCGGGTTAGCCCTCTGGTATTCCCATGCGTTTAACTCCCTACACCATCTAGAAATCCAAGTGCCAGGCTAGAGGCATTAGGTACCATTTTAATGTTGCATGACCTGACCATGAGCCGAGACTCGAGTCCGCAATCTCCCGGACTAGAAGTGGACGCTCTACCACTGAGCCAACTCGCCCGGTTATAGGTATGTTTAGACGCGTAAATGCAAACTAGAGTTATAATTACAAATTCATTTGTGATTTGTGAATTTTAAATTGTGGTCTAGTGGTGGTTTCTTAATCACAATTCTATCAAATACCATACGGCACATTTTCCTCCTGGGAACGTTTTCTAGTGTTGCACGACTTCAGCATCTTAGAGAGTCGACTAGTCGCCCACCAATAGTCGTGACTCCGACTATTAGTCGACTATTGGTGTTCAACGTCTTAGTGTGTTCAAGATTGGTGGTGTGGGGTGCATGGGTGTCGCAGTCGGAGTCGCACGTATACGGCAACACATGTACGATAGCATTGCACGATTATAGGCTGATCCAAGTACATTTTGGCAGTTCTGTTTGATTTGCGATCGAAGAGAGATGGGGTTTCATTTCTGCCACAAAATGGTAGATAAATGATTGGTAGTTCTGTTCAATTTTTACGTCTTTTGACTCAGTTTTTAATACAAATTAACGTGTGATAAAAAGTCGACTATTGCGTTCCGATAGTCGGAGTCTACGACTTTTCGCGACTTAGTCGTGCAACACTAGTTTTGACCTATAGTACATGATTTGGGAGGTGGAGCTTATGACCTGTCACTCACCCCCACTGCTAAACCATGTGTTCTTCTCATATTAGATATCCACAGAGTAAAACAATGGACACATGATGTACTAATAAAATTTCTTTAAAACTGTAATATGACATTGATGTGAAAAAAAGTAGGAAAATATGGATTTTTAGGAGAAAAAATAGGAAAATTGGGATCTTCCACCCACACGTAGGACCACATGAAGGCCTGAATTTGTTTATGCATAATATTATGAATAAAAATAAAGAAGTGCTATAACACCCAGGACCACAGCATTAATTGTACAAAGCACCAATGGCAAGGTAACATATTACAATAACATAAATACATTTATATACTAAAATTAGTTGTTGTAATGCAACTGAGAAGTTTGGAACTATCATGTAAGATATCGCACTGGAAAGTTAATTATAAGTATATTAGTCATTAGTCAATCAATTTCACAACTAAAACTACAGCAATTACCGCACTTCCCAATCCAACCCATTTGCAAAAACAATTTTTCAAGAATCTCTTTCTGACTGCCCACGTACATGTTTGCGTACTGCTTCCGCTAACTGTAGTACTAATTGCTATTAACATACGAAAACAAGAGCATATATTACCGGCTTACCTACGTTTATATCTTGGATGCATGAAAAAACAATTACACCCAGCCAGGGCAATTACATAGTTCCAAGAAGCTGTATGCAAAATCCATTGATGAGGCTTTCATAATGTAGATTACCATCGCATATAACTATGCATATAACCATACGTAACTATACGTAGAGCTCCTGATCTAGATCTCTCTATGCATGCATACACTCAAGAATCTCGACTACAATGAGTAGACAACTCAACCATACTATACGCTACAATGGTCATAATAATGTCTTTTCTATATTTGCCGTATGCCTGGTAAAAACTCTTTACTATCAAAAACATTTATAAATAGCTATTACTACAATACAGTAGCATGCGTGCAGTGGAAAAGCACTCAACTATTCTGAAGTGAGAATTCATGCATGCGGCACTGTGTCGTCACGAACAAACATGTACGGTACGTCCGGTATGAAAGAAGGAATGCAAATATTTTAATGATGGCACGCTTTCCATCCACCGCAAACCTAGACCAAACAGAAACGACAACCGGAAATATGATTTTTTTGTTAATGTTCATTGTTAAGTTCTGGACCCTTTTATGCATGTGTACTATTCGTCAATAAGTAACCTGCATCAGTAAGCAGTTTAGATTTCACTAAGGAAATGAAACTACTTTGCACTTAACTTTCTATACAAATTGCAGTCAAACGTAAAAATCAGTCAACAGTTGATGTAACTTCATTGCCTGTGATACTAAAAATCTGATCTGTATATCTGCATATGTCTGGAATAACGTCTAAACTATATTTCTGATAACTGTAGCCCCCTCCCCCCCAAAAATAATAAAAATATTATCATCCCACCTCTCACGAACGTGCACAAGCCCTATTTGTTAGAATAGAGATCACAAAACACGCAAACACAAATAAATGCACAAACTGGGATATTTGGGGTGCAAAAGTCAAGTATATAAAGAGAGTGATTTTCAATTGAATAAGTGAATTCACAAAGGGCCCAAGTCTAAATTTGTGAACTTGTGAACTTGGGCCTGTTGTCATATTGTGAATTTACAGATTCAATTGTATAATATATGAGTTCAAGAGTTTATCTGAACCCTGGGAACAAGCTGGGGGGGGGGGGGAGGGGGGAGGAGGGGAGCATTTAGGTACCCACACTTTTGTATGTATAGTGCAAGTCAAACTGGAGAGCAACACCAAAAAAAAACAGGTCCTAAGTCAAAGTGTTCTTTTGTGCATTCGAAGCAATGCATGCATGAGCCTAAAAAAAGAGATTAACCTTTGTGGGCTATGGTATGACAACCGCCTTTCATAATACATGTACATACACATCTGCAAGTTTTCATATATCCTACACAATTACAGACACATCTCCCTCATGCTATCAGCACTTTCTCCCTGTGACTGAAGTCCAAGCTTGGTAACATTGCACAAATATTATGCAAGATTTGACAGTACAGATCTCAGAAACTAGTGCAGAATTTCCATGCCAATTAAAATTTTCCCAACCATCTTGGACCATGACCCCACTGTAATGAACAACAGGTGTATGCAATATCATTGGAGGTCAGTCTATTTATAGATTTCCATTGACCACTGGGCCCTGGTAACTCCACAATCAGAAGTCTAAATATTATACCAACAACCTGGTTACAACAAACATTTTCGAACAAAATGGACACACAAAAACACAAATGACTGATCATAAAAACAATGTACCTAGTTTCTCATGGGATTCTTCCATTTCAGCACCGACGAGTGATAATTCTTGTCTAGATATACGCTCTTGACAATCCCTCCTGAACCTTCCATATACCTTGACGGTCACACCACCAAGTGAGGTGGAAACTATAGCTAGTGGACAAACTGTCCTCAAAAGCTCACGAGATCTGGGGTATTGATCGATCGACCGGCCGGCCACCAATAAAAGGATCACGTGCAATGCACAGGCAGCAACAGACTACAAATGCTCATTATACAAGTCTGTGTGAGTGGGGAAGCCGTCCTGCTATGCCTGAGTGGTCAAACTAGTGACCACTCTATTGACCACTGCAGTACCAGTGTGCGATGATGACGTACATCGGTGTCTTTCTGTGGGTATACGATCAATATGTTGGGTATATTGTTCCTATTCCACAGAGTTGCAAAGGAATGCGAGAAGCTAGTGCTCTTTCAGTCTAACAGGACCCTTGATACTTCATTTGCCACAGGTTTCCTGTAGAATTATCACAAATCTCAATTTTTAAAAATATATCTTATTACATTTTAATGAACGTAATACAATCATTTCCCCTGAAATACAATACATGTTACATAAAAAACTGAACATTTTTTTAAAAGTAAAGAAAGAATTGATAAAAAAGTATCTTAAAAATCAAGAAGAGTATTCATGGTTGTCAAAAAATTAAGTACCATATTTTCTGTTGTATACGCTGCAGTGGTATAAAAGCAGCATGTGATTTGAGGCAGATGGGCCAAAGGAAAAAAGTAAGAAAAATAAATAAAATATAAATATAAAATAAAATATATTGCTTCACAAAATTCATTCTTACCTCAGAAATCTCAGCAAAATGCAAATGCAAATTACATTGTTGGAGAGGGTAAACTTTTATCTATAACTTTTGCACACAATGCTTTTCTCTCTCCAAAATGCATCTGTAAAATGTTATGTATTGTTTGAAGTCCACATTGCACTCGAAAAGTTCTCAATGTGGCATTGTTCAAATAGGTGTGACATGATACGAGTTAAGATTAGGAGAAAAATACTAGATTGAGTCACTTGCTTGCCACCCGTGCTGTTTGGCAACAACATGTAGCTGTCAAAGTTATATTTTGTCACATTAAAATATTAATGGAATTTTATTCCCAACTCATGAAACTTAATAGTTTTGGACTTTTGGGTAAATGTTTTTTTAAAGATTAGAGAATAAAATGTCACATAACTGATATATTAATTTTTGAGGGAATATGCCCATTTGTCCCAGTGGAAAATCTATGTTCTTCCAACCTAACAAAGATGGGTGGATGTTGAGTTGAAAAATTATAGTGAAAAAATGACATCCAGTTGATACATTACATTGTCTGCAAAGAAAATATATAAAAAATAACTGGTAATGTTTGAAAATTTCCATTAACATCAATGGGACATATGCTGCAATTCATTTTCATCAACAGTTGGAATATGTTTGATGGAATATGTTTGTATTAAAACTGACATTGACAAAATTAGAGACATTGAGGTAATTTTGTACATGTAGGGAACTCTGAAGGATGCATATATTATGCCTGGAAAACTACTGACTGCATTGACTATAATATATGTCCTACATTTGTTATCAGTGGGCCTTGGACAAATGTCAGTTTTGATATTTGAATATTAGTCGGTATATTTGTATAGTTTGTATATAAAAGAATTTGAAGGCATGAGCTGTGGAGTGGGGATTATTTTCTATGATCATGGAAACCCCAAACACCAAAATGGGTACTGGAAATCTGAAAACTAATTCTATACATGAACAATAAAATATTAAAATCTACACAGCATTTTCACTCAGAAATGTCTGAGATATAACAAAAAAAGAATATTTAATTCACTAATTAATGCTTTAGTGATTATTTTCTGCCATCACCCAAAAAACAAACAAAAACACTGAATGTGTATTGGAAATCTGACAGTAATTCTATACACAGACAATAAAGTATTGAAAATAACACGTTTTCATTCAGAAATGTCTCAGATATAGAAATGTAAAGAATATCTAATTTACTTATGGTCATGTGTTGTATGGTGGGACCCCCAAATACCTGGTGGCGTTACATTTTTTAGTCCTCTTCTTAATTAAACTTATGCATCAGAGCTATCCTTCATCCAATTATAATGAATTTAGACTCATTCTGCAGCAAAATTACTCTGCTTTTGAAATCTGATAAGCAATCTTGCATTACACTTTGTTTAATTAGCAAAAAATGCAAAAATGTTAACGAGGGTAAATCTGGTGGATAAGTGGAGGAGGATAGGTGGAGGAGGAGTGTGTACAATCTCTATATGAGAAATTGCAAATTCACCTGTACTCTTTGGTTTTTCTCTATTTGCAGCAGAATAGCTATCTTGGAGTTAATGATATTTGCACTCTGACTAACTTGACACATGTTGTATCTTCACAATTCTCAATAGCTTAAAATGAAATTAATGTCTTCTTAGCGTTCATTAATTACTTAATTAATGACTGGTGTAGCTTATTGCTGCCATTGACTTGTACACGTTTATGAGCATATTTAGTACTGCTGTAAGGACGACACTAAGTACTGTTCACTTCAGGGCCTACATTTTTGGCGTTGAAATTTTTTAATACTTTCTCACTGATCCATTTATTAAAAATAATCTACTATTTAATCTATAAAATTTGTTAGTAAGGTTTAATAAATTGTTTGTTTAATTAGTGTAATTAATTTTTTTTTAAACAAATCGCAGCACAATTTTTTTTACATATTTTGTCACATCCTGTATCACCCCATCTGAAAATCAAAAAGTAGTAAAACCATACATTTTCTTGAAGCTGAAAGTGTGCTTTTCCACAATATAACATCAATTTTGAGCCATGACTTAATACTGACAAGTGTAATGAGTTGTCATCAATATCACAAAACTATACGTTTTTTGTGATATTACCCTTTAATTTTTTTTACACACCCTGTATAGCAACTTGACCTTGGATGATTGAGATTCTCTGAAGTATAAACTTTCAGAAAATGTGTACTTTTGTTGGTTTCTGATAAGTACATTTCAAGTTATATTGGTTTAAATGCAAGAAGCGACAAAATTCATAATTTTGGTGCCTGTAACGCAAAGGGGTCCCCACCATACGACACATGACCTTATTCATGTTGTCAAGGTAAGAAATTATATAGTTTTAAATAATGAGATTCCTCTACCAGATGGCAGATTTTTGTTTAAATTTTACTTTTGTTTTCATTTTTGCTAACTTGTGCTTTCTTCAGTTTTAGTTCCTGATCTCCGTAGTCATTTTAACCCATTGGAGATGATTTGATTTGAATATAACACGCATTCTCCAGAGACCCCAGCCTGAGATATTTTTGTTCTCAAGTCTCCAATGGGTTAAGTATGCCTTCTCCACCTAGATGTTACATCACCACACAAGTTACTTCAGCATCCTACAGAGGCTACTCACAGTTTCCTTAAATTCTTCTTGTTGTTGTTGTCTGGTGGGCGGGTCTGGTTTGGGCTGCGATTCTCCATGGCATCAAAGTGGAATTCCGACACACTTTGAACTGGGATGAAGCGGTATGCCGGTATTGCACTCATTCAGGTGACTTTCAGATAAACTCCCATTGGTTAAAACTTAAAACACAGGATTAAAAAGACCGTCCCGCAATTGTTTTAAAAGGCCAACATCTGACCGTCTCTCAGTGTCAAACTTTGACAGAAATTCTGGACACAGATTTTTTGATAATATAAATATTAGAAAGGTATATCAACGAGGTTCACTAAAAAATATTAAAATGGTTATCCAGTGGACTCCAGGTGCAGTTTGTTAATATCCTTTCAAAGCGAGTTGGAAATTGCTCACATCAGATGGAAGACTTCTGCACAAAGTACCAATGCGTGCTGCGGTCCCACTAAATAAAGACAAGCTCTCTTAATAAATCCAGCATAAATAATCCAAATTTTGGAAATGTCGTACTGGCACAGTTTCTGGGTTCTGACTGAACAACACAAAGATGACGACTACTAACCAGGGGTATATATCAGTGGTGGGGAGATATCGGTGCTGTATGTGGTGATTAATGGATGACTTATTGAATAGAGGGTAGATACTGGTAAATACTTGCAACTGATAATTTGTTAATAAGCTCGACGGGATCAAAGGTTGGGTGTGTGCCGGCCCTCCGCCTTCTGACAGGTTGCACGTATTATGCGTGGATACTGGATAGAGCCACTCTTCCAGAAACAAAGGAATGCAGAACATCGTGCAGATAAATGCTATGGTCATTGGAGGCTATTTTGGAGGCTATGCTCACACTTAAATGCGGTGTCTAAACACAATGATTTTTGACATCATGTTTGCAAAATGAAAATTTTACTTAAGACATATTGTAAAACATAGTTGTGCAGATAAATGCTATGATCATACAAAGCTATGCATGCACGTAAGTCTGGTTTCTAAACATTACAATGAATTTTCAAATTATGTATGCAAAATGAAAATTTTACTTGAGACATATTATAAGACATAGTGCAGATAAACTATGCTATCATCATATAAAGTTATGCTTGCACAAGTCTGATGTCTAAACATTACAATGATTTGTCAGATCATGTAAAATTTGTAAATGTATGCTGAAAATATTACTTGAGACATGAGACATAATCTTGAAGAAGATAGTGCAGATAAATGTGCCAATCATACAGAGCTATGCCCGCAAAAGTCGGGCAAGTACGGATTATAAATTATGATCAGACAAGGATATGGTGATTCAAATGTGGTCATATGTAAACATTACAATGATTACATCATGTTTAATTATAGAAGTTACGCGTGACACATTACATAACTTTGTCTAATGCATGCATACACAAAGTTGGGTATATGACTGAGTTTGTTTGTTTGTAAATGTGTGTGTGTGTGTATGTGTAGGTGTGTGAGTGTATGTTTGAGTGTGTGTGATGGTGTGTGTGCATGTGTCTGTGTTTGTGTGTATGTGTGTTTTTGTGTATATGTGATGGTATGTGTTATATGTGTTTGTTTGTGTGTGTGTGTGTGTGTGTGTGTGCATGTGTGTGTGTATGTGTGCATGTGTGTGTGTGTGTGTGTGTGTGTGTGTGTGTGTGTGTTACACTTTTAATCAATTAACTTAAAGTTTAGCAGGATCTAGATAAGTCAATGTTATGATTTCATCATTTCTGCTAGAATAATTTACACTCGAAAATTAAATCACAAGTTGAACACAAATTTGCCTTTTTAAGTAAAAGCTAATGTATGTGTTGTCTATTTTACTTCGGTAATCAACAAAATGTACCATACAAAATAAAAAATAAAAATAAAAATACAATGTATCCAATATTCAATATCTCAAATTCTGGACCTGCTTTCAATAACTGGACATCAGTTCATTCAAGAGAGAATCTATAATCATCACGCCTATTTCATCATACTTACCATACCCCAATGTGAAAATTCAAATTATGTGTACATCTAATGTATGAACAGGACTAGTATAACTTTGGTCAATTATGAAGACCAATTTTTCATAAATTGTTCACAAAGTATTCTATTGTCACTCCAGACATCAGACAACAACATCAAACCTACTGAAAATTGTAAATAGTAACTAAGTGTGATGTAACTTTAAATCATCAACATGTAGCTTTAAATCTATGGGA